>JAMZAV010008057.1:0-30076 GCA_024449915.1 Sweltsa coloradensis | reverse complement strand
TTTTTTTAAATTTATTGCTTCATAAAAACAAAAACAAACAAGATTTTTTAACGTTTCTTTTTAAAATATAAAGGACTTTCCCCCGATAAGGAGTTTTATTAATTGTTATTGTTATAATATTACTGTTGTTATAATAGAAAAACATTAAGAATATAATGTAAAACAAAAAAAAAAACACGTCGGCGGAGATTAAAACCAACTTACCTTCGCTCAGAAGTCTAACCCGCTAAACGCTATCCGTCCCTCATAAGCCGCTATAATCGCCGTTGCAATAGTCGGTAAGGAAGTACACCGTCCACTGTGAACCATGTAGGCCCTATCCCGCTATCCCTACATTCTGTGGGTCACACTTTAGCATGCTCGTCGTCTGGTTTCCTGCGCCGTAGCTTAAAACTAGACCAGGAAGCTTCGCAGTTCGCAAACGCTTTTTCAGGCGCGTTGTTGGATGAGCGTAATTTTTTTTAACGAAAAAAAGCGTCAAATTGCGATTTTCATGGGAAATAATTTTTCAATTACGCTCAAATTTCACACGAATATATTAATTCATAACACAAAGGATCTGTAAAATAAAAAACAATCGGATAAAGCATGTAGGTGTTATAAGTCGAAGAATTTTTTATCGTAAAATTGCGATTTTCACGCAAAAAATAAAATTATTTGATTGCGTTCAAAAACGTGGCAATTCTAAGTTCAGAGATTTCGAAGGCCTACAGAAAATTTCATTGCAATTGGAGTATCGCTTTAGCCGGAAACGTGTTAACAAACACACAAAAATCGGAAAAAAACGTAAAATTGCGATTATCATGAGAAACAATTTTTCGATTGCGCTCAAATTTCACACGATATTTTAAAATTCATAAAATAAAGGTGCTGTAAAAAAATAAAGGTGCTGTAAAAAAATCATTACAATCGTGAAAAAGCATGTATACGTTATAAGTCGGAAGAAATTTTTTTAAAAAATTTAAAAAACCCTTTAAAATTGCGATTTTAATGAGAAAATTTTTTAATTGCGCTCAAAAACGGGGCAGTTCTGAATTCAGAGATTTCAAAGGTATTTAGAAAATTAAATCGCAATTGGAGTTTCGGTTTAGCCGGCATCGTGTTAACAAACAGACAAAAATACAAAAAAAAAACATTCCGGATTTTTTTTTCCAGTGTAGTATGGAATCTTAGCTTCGCTTACTACGCTCATCCAAATATTGCAGTTCTCCCCCTTTTTGAATGACTCCCCTCAATTATGGGTAACTCCCTTTTCCCCTGACACCCTTTGTTAAACTGCAAATCCAGTCGAAGAAAGAGCCACGCGTCTGCAATGAATGGACATGAGCATTGCGCAATGTTCGATGGAGATTGCAGCTTAAGTTTATTGAGTGTTTGTCACAGATCTAATAAATAACACTTCGATCAACATGTCACACGAATAAAAATCCTGGGTCTTATAACAGACAATGTTTTCTTAATTGCTGCAAATAGAATATTATTTACAGACTAATAAATATACGTAAACATATTCCTTCATTTCAAACACATACTATAAAATATAATATAAATAATAATATAATAATATATATATAATAAATAAACATACATACATACTTCACAAATAATTATTTACTTTGGAAGATATAAATTAATGAGTATTGCTTATTTAGTTTATTAGTTTATTTGATTAATGGCGCGTCAACCGTTAGGGCTTAATGCGCCTATCTCCCAAGTGGATGTGAGGAGTAAAGTCCCATGCTGGTCAGGACCAGCCACGGGTAGGGTTAGGAAAGGGGGCTCTCACGTCGCGGTCGTCATCGTCTTTGGAAAGGTCGTCAAGGGAAAGTGGAGATTCCCATTGACGACTGCCAGGGGTATTCTAAGTTTCGAGGAGTATAGGGCCTACTCTTCTACACACTATAGTTGATGTTTGCGAGATGGACTGTTCTCGCCTCTCGACAAATACGATTTTTTTTTAAGTTTTGTACCGTTTGACAAAAAAATTCGTACACCAACTGTTATTCTCAGAAAACTATTTAAGCTATAGTCAAGTTATAGTTAAAGGTGTTAAGAAACTATGTCCAGAAAACCGATTACACTTTTGTCCAAAAAACTAAATATAATTTTCCCAAAAATGAGGTTATGTCCCGCCCAAAAAATTCACAATTTTTTTCTGTTTTTTTAAAGGCCTTCTTCATTCAGCAAAACTTTTCAGACATTTTTCTTCGACTTACAATTATCGGCAGAGGTGGTACAATAGCCTTAAAAGTAAACTAAAATATTTACACGGTCCAACTAATTTCTACAGGATTGGGTTCGTAGACTACTTTTAAATAAATAAATTGTATTTAAAGTCTACCCACTCAGTTATTTAACTAATTTTCAGTGGGGGACAGTAAATCAAAGCGACCAAGCCAACCCTGTAGGTCCCGACGCAATCGACGAGGGGAGCGATAACCAACCAACGCTCGATTTTTTTTAATAGGAATTATAGCACATCAGTGGTATGGACAGTGCGAACACTCGCGGAAAAACGCCTGAATCAACAAGGCCGAATTTGAAATTTCAAAGTGAATGGTGCGTGGATGAGGCAAGTTTTGATATAAAGTCGACTTTTGACAGGTTTTTACTACTGGATAGACAAGTCTTCTGGTGAAATATTTTATTTGAGGTACACGCGTCTAAAGAAGATAAGTCGAGTTTTGCACTATAAGACTCATTTTAACAACGTATTCCACAGCATAATACTAATAAAAAATTACCATTAATTACAAAATTGTATCTACAAAATCTGACTACTCGAATTTCTTAAAAGACGCTATTACCACAAAAAAAAATACCACATAATCTATAGTATAATGCTACACTAAAATGACCATTTAAAAAATTATATATCGTAACTGTGATTACACTAATTTTACATTTTTTTTAATCCCGAGATTTGCAAACGTTGGGGTTTTGGGGAAATTTTTCGGGTTTAACCTGCTTATTTTTGGTTCCACATAGATACAAGAGCATCGTACAAAACTAAAACGGCCCTTTATAACATCGTATCTTGAAAAAAAAAATTTTTTTTTTCCCCTTTTTTTTTGGGGGGCCCCCCCCCAAAAATTAAAATTTTTTTTTTTGGGGCCCCCCTTTTTTTTTTTTTTCCCCCCAAAACCCCGGGGCCCGGGTGGCCCCGGGAAAATTTCTAAAAAAAGGGGTTTTTTTGGTTTTTTTTTTTTTTAAAAATTTTTTTTTTCCCCCCCCCCAAAAATTTTAAAAAATTTTTTTGGAAAAAAAAGGGGGGGTTTTTTTTGGGGCCCCCAAACCCCGGGGGAAAAAAAGTTTAAAAAGGAAAAAAACCCCTTTTTTTTTTCCCCCAAAACCCCAAAAACCCAAAAATTTTTAAAAAAAAAAAATTTTTGGGGGGGGTTTTTGGAAAAAAAATTTTTTGGGGGTTTTTTTTAAATTTTTAAAAAATTTTTTTGGGAAAAAAAAAGGGGTTTTTTTTTAAAAAAAAATTTTCCCCCCCAAAAAAAATTTTAAAAAATTTTAAAAAAAAAAAATTTTTTTTTTTTTTTTTAAAAATTTTTTTTTCCCAAATTTTTTTTTTTGGGGGGGTTTTTTTTTTTTTAAAAAAAAAACCCCCAAAATTTAAAAAAAAAAACCCCAAAACCCCCCCAAAAGGGCCCCTTTTTAAAAAAAAAAAAAATTTTTTTAAATTTTTTTTGGCTTTTTTTAAAAAAAAACCAAAAAAAAAAAGGGGTTTTTTTTTCCCCCCTTTTTTTAAACCCCAAAAGGCCACCCAAAACCAAAAATTTTTTTTTTTTGGGGGGAAAAATAAAAAAAAAAAATTTTTTTTTCCTTTTTTGGGGAAAAATTTTTTTTTTAAATTAAATTTTGGGAAAAATTTTTTTTAATTTTTGGGGGGGGGGTTTAAATTTTCCCCTTTTTAAAAAATTTTTTAAATTTTTATTTTTAAATTTTTTTTTTTCCTTTTTAAAAAAACCCCTTTTTTTCCCTTTGGAAATTTTTTAAAAAAAAAAATTTTTTAAAAAATTTTTCCCCTTTTAAAAATTTTAAAAAATTTTTTTTTTTTAAAAAAAAATTTTAAAAAAACCCCTTTTTTTTTTTAAAAATTTTTGGGAAAATTTTAAAAATGTTTGGGGGGTTTTCCCGGTTTTTTTGGGGGGCCCGGGGCCCCAAATTTTCCCCCTTTTAAATTTGTCCCAAAACAAAAAAACCCCTTTTTTTTTTTCCCAATAAAATTTAAAATTTTTTTTTTCCCTTAACCCCCCCGGGGCCCCCTTAGGTTTTGGGAGGGGGAAAAAATTTTTTCCAAAAATTTGGAAACCTTAAACCCCCTTTCCCCCGGGTTTAAATTTTAAAAAAAATTTTTTAAAAAAAATTTTTTTTTTGGGGTTTAAAATTTGGTTTTTTTCCCTTTTTTGGGGGGCCCCCCAAAATTTTTCCCCCCGGGGGTAAAAAATTTAAAAAAACCCCCCTTTTTTTTTCCCCCCCAAAAAAAAAAAAAGGGTTTTTCCCGGGCCCCCAAAGGTTTTTGGGAGAAAATTTTTTTCAGAAAATTTATCCGCCGTCAAATAAGACTGGCCTTCTACCAATGTATGGCCCCTATGTAAATAGTAACAAGGGGTTTAAAACCTGGTGCAAAGAAAAATAAGATCATTTTCGAAAAAGTCTATGAATGATATTTAGTAATTTGGTATTACATGCGGGGTGTTGATAAGCCTACGCCTACCAGTAAAATAATTTTTTTATATATATGTGAGTTTTAAAACTTTCGTGGTTGGTATATGATGTCATTTTAAAATTTTACGGTAAAACCACGTACCTTGTGTAAACCTTTTGGTGATATGAGAAAATTTCAAAGATATTTAAATATTAATTGTTCCCGCCTTTCAAATTGTATAATTATTTGAATAATTAATTACATTTAAATAATTACATGAATATTTCAGCCAATAATATTCATTTATTGTGTTATGACAATTTATCAGCACGCGTAATAAAATAATGACTAGTGTTTGTAGCTTCGTATCCGCGTGTCATGGCACTCGGTGATTACGTAATCGATTCCAGTGTACTCTGTGTGCAGGAATCAAATAAACATGTCAGTCGTAATTTATGTGCAGGAATGAATGTCTTATACTTCACGCGCTACATTATCGGCAAGTTCACCCGAACTCTGGTCATTCAGTGACGTCACACATAGCTTGTGGAGTGTGGAAACATTACTTTCATCAACATTTGCGCAACACAACTTGCACGTGCGTGCATAATCTTCCGACGGAATGACAGCCCCCGGGTGACTTGTGTGTGATTGCTATGCATCTTTTGAATGGTTGGTATCAATAAACTATCTGAGTTTCATCATGCAACTACGTCACGTTTTAGAACCGTGGAGACCGAAAACATACCCCACTTCTGCTAATCACCAGGGCGTAAGTAGACTAAGCCAATTACAACACTCAATTTCACGTGACTACGGTCACAAAATCATCAGTCGAAAACGAACGCAAGCAGAGAAAAGGGTGATTCTTCAGAACACACTAATTGGTCTCTCGAGGAGACTTCACGTCCGGGTTGGAGCGAGATCACCAGGAAAGGGAACGTCTGGAACTTGGAACGTCTTGGACTTGGAGATTTTCTTCAATCGTTTTGATTTTGGAACTTGGAAACGTGGGCGAGAACTTGGGCGAGAATTTGGAACTTGAACTTGGGCGAGAACTTGACCCTGGACCTGGTCAATATCTACAAATATACGAATCGCGATAACACGGTAAAACAAACTTGCTATCTACGAAACAAACTTTTATTAAAATGGCTGGCTAACTTTTTATTACTGAGAACTTTTTATTATTGAGAACTTTTATTAATGAGAACTTTTATTATTGGGAGCTTTTGAGAATTTGATAACATGTTTTTGTAATTGTAAATGTAACATAACTTGATTTGATTCATTATAATTGTATTTTGAAACTGGTTTTGTTAATTTGTGTTAACCTTTCGTTGTCGTGTCTGTCCCACTCAATATTTTATTTCAGTTTTCTTAAATTAAACTTCAGCAGTTGGCAAGACTACTGACTTGAGCTAGACCGGCGCACTCTTCTAAGGTTGGTAATTTGTTTTTCTCAACAGCTGTTTGACTTTGAGTGACAGTGAATTTTTGTTTGATTGTTTTTCAATTTTGGATAAAATAAAGTAGTTTTTTATTGTTTTATTTTGTTGTTGGGGCTTGTTTGGCTATTTAGCGACATTGCCGCTGCCAACGTGTGGCTACTTACTTGTTCACGACCCCGAGATTAATAATAAATAACTTAATAAATAATGTAAAACGTGGTGCTTGCCAACTTTTAACCTAAAATTTTATTTTGAAAACTGAATAATTAAAATCAAAAATGAGTGAAAAGGACGACAAGGATGGTTATTGTTCTGAGAGTGATACTAATGTAGAATTCAATGTTACTAGTGACACGACACCTGAGATCATGGATGCTCAGAGGTCCACAACTCACTCACAAACCCAGGAACCCACTTGCTGAGTCACTCACCTAGGCCTAGATTCCTAGACTAGTGATGGAAATCACAAGGCTCTAACGAGATCACACCTAAGCTGGACCTAGGACTACTTCTACAGGTACTACGGGCAATAACCAGCAACACAGTGAGTCTGCGAAGTAGGCTAAAAGAAATGTTAACTTTACTTATAAAACAAATTAATGAGGGAAACGAGAAACAAAATTCACAGAATGAAAAATTAAATTCAACTAACGCGGAACTCAAAGCAGATCTCAAAACTGATATCGCCGGAATAAATTCAAATATCGCGGATCTCAAAGCAGATAATCTAAAACTAAATTCAAAGATCGATGAGGGAAACAAACAAATGAAATCAGATATTACTGACTTAAGAACTGACATAAATAAAATAATAACCGAGCTGAGTGGAAAAATTGATAAAAGATATGAGGAACGTAGAGCAGATCGGATAGAACGAGAATCAAAATTGAAAGCAGATAAAGTAGGCATAGAGAGAGATAGAACAGAAACAGATGTTGAAGCGTGTGATGAGAAAAATGTTGGTTTATTGGAGAATGCTAGAGATATTGATGTTTCCGGGTTAATTAATAATAATAACAATGATGTCGTTGAGATAAACCTAGTGTAAGTGATGCGGATAGTGAAAGTGTAGGGCGAGATAGGGCTAACAATATGACAGTTAGTGACGAAGTTGATAAAGTGAGAAACCGAGTTAATAAAGTTGAATTTGGGTTGTGACGTAAGTGATGTAGTGAAAATGTTAGTGATAAAGTGATAAACAAGTTAAAGTTGATAGTGGAAGTGACGTTGATAATGTAAATCTAGTAAAGTGACGTTGATATGAGAGAAGACGAAGACCTAAAAATGAAAAGTGGAGAAGGTTGAAACTTGTAGTTAAAAATAATAATAATAAAGTGGATAGTGAAAATAAAAGAAATTTTTAACCCGGAATGCATAAATAATTTAGTAGTTGACGATAATGGAGTGAGAATTGAACCTTTGTGAGAAATGAGTTATTGATAGCGGAGATGAGAGTGAACTGAGAGATAGTGAACTTTGAACTTGAAGTGAATTTTTATTTTTCTTGAACAAAACATAACTTGGAAACGTGGAGACATTGAACTATTTTATGAATAAACTTCTTGAACTTTGCTTGGAACTTTTTGCAATTTTTGTTGGAACATAACCTCACTTTGAATTTAAATTTAGAACTTAACGTGAATTCATACGTTGGAACTGTAAATGGAACGTGACCTTGAACTTGAACTGGGATGTGAACTATTGTGCTTTTGAAAAATAATTTGGGAATTTTATAAAATCAGACGGGAACCTACTACTACGTGGATTGAATTTGAAATAATTTTGAACTGAACGTTGTTTAACTTACAACTATTTTTAATAAATTCAAACTTGGATTTGACATAGGATTTAAAATAAAATAAATAAAAATTTGCTCGAGTAAGCTCGATAATAAAATAATACTTGACGTATTTCTGGATTTTGAACCAAACCTTCGTGGAATTTGAACCCGAACAATTTTAAAAATTTATTTTTTGATTTTGGATTAGTAAATTTTAATAAATAATTTTTAAAATAATAATTTGACTTTTTGGTGATATTGGATAGAGACTAACAATAAATTTTATAATTTTAAATCATACTGAACAGAAACTAGATGAGGATGGGGGGATTGAACCGTGGGTAGTTCAAATGTTTTTCAATTTTAATTTTTGGCGGACTTATTTGTTACAACAATAACAACTTTTCACATTTAAATACAAACACCTTACACTGACAAGTTTAGTGGTACAATTAATAAGAGAGGAGACCGTATTGGCTGAACCAATATTTAATCAACCTTTAGTAATCGTGCATAATTAACTTGTTTTGTTGTCATCGTGTAATATTAGTGAGCATGTAATATGTATACGCCTTTTTGTAACAGTTTCCTGTATAGGTTGTGTTGCGATATATATTTTTTTTATGGCGTTTTTAAGTATTTAGCGATGTAATTTTTTTTGATCGAGTAAATACTTTATTAGATATGTTCTGGTGCGTTTTTACCTGTGAGTTAAAACATTATGGGAGGCTGTATAGAACAGCGAGCGAGTGAGTGGGAGAGGTTTAAATAAATAAACCACAGTATAATTATTTGACAAAGCAAACGGGAACACGTGTAAGCGGAATTTTGGAGTCAGTACTTCTTACCTGGGGTATTTGATGGATTTAGATTCTTTTGTCAAACGAAAACTTAGTACAGTGAGTAGTGGGCATACCAAATTAACAGGTTGAACTTTTGAAATTTAGTCTGGAACATATCGAACCTATGAATTTAAATTTAATTTTAAGGCGAAGAGCGGGCGGTTTTCCATTGTAAGACCGGACAGTAACTACGGTTACTACATATTCATTTTCGTATCATCATATCATACCTTTGTTTTCTATCAGCTGATTTTTGTATTGTTATTATTTAAATACCTATGTTTAAAAACAGCAACTTGTGACACTTAATTTTCTGTTGATTATTGGAAAGATTTTCCATTGTGCAATTTAACAATTGTAAAACTTGATTAATAATTTTGACTTTGACTTTATCTCAATGAGAGAATAATTTTGTGGACAGATACAAAGTTGAACCACGCGGTTAGATGGAAGGCATCTGGTTAGACGAAAGCTTCGGATATTTGATTGATAAATAACTTGATCGATAATTTAATTTTTGCGACAGCACGTAGCTGACTGATAACGTTTATTCAATTGTTTAATTTTTCTCGAGGGGATGGGGTGAGATAGCAGACATAATTAGTTCAGTTAATAGACTGTGTTGTGTTGGTTATGGCTGTTATACTTGTATTCCTCAACCATCCTTTCTCTTTTCATGTCATATTCCTGTATCTTTGTGGTGTCATGTACCTAAATAACAATTGTTTCCTTATTATTTTCATTGCTACTGTTGCAATATTTTACTTCTATAAAAATCAATGCAAACATTGATAAAAACTGTATTCATTACTGTAATACTCTTTATAAAACTATAATGTAAAATTTAAATTTAAGAACTTAGTGAAGAACATTTAAAATTTTCACTACATTCAATTTTTCTGCCCTTCAGAGGGGATATTGTAACCTTTTGGTCTGATATGAGACAATTTCAAAGATATTTAAATATTAATTTGTTCCCGCCTTTCAAATTGTATAATTATTTTGAATAATTAATTACATTTAAATAATTACATGAACTATTTCAGCCAATAATATTTCATTTATTGTGTTATGACAATTTATCAGCCACGCGTAATAAATAATGACTAGTGTTTGTGCTTCGTATCCGCGTCGTCATGGCCAGCTGCGGTGATTACGTAATCGATGTCCGTGTACTCTGTGTGCAGGAATCAAATAAACATGTCAGTCGTAATCTTATGTGCGGGAATGGAATGTCTTATCGTTCACTGCGCTACATTATCGGCAAGTTCACCCGAACTCTGGTCATTCAGTGACGTCACACATAGCTTGTGGAGTGTGGAAACATTACTTTCATCAACATTTGCGCAACACAACTTGCACGTGCGTGCATAAATCTTCCGACGGAATGACAGTCCCGGGTGACTTGTGTGTGATTGCTATGCATCTTTTGAATGGTTGGTATCAATAAACTATCTGAGTTTCATCATGCAACTACGTCACGTTTTTAGAACCGTGGGACCGAAAACATTACCCCCACTTCTGCCTAATCACCAGGGCGTAATAGACTAAGCCAATTACAACACTCAATTTCCGTGACTACGTCACAAAATCATCAGTCGAAACGAACGCAAGCAGAGAAGGGTGATTCTCAGACACACACTTAATTGTCTCTCGAGGAGACTTCACGTCCGGGTTGGAGCAGATCAACCAGGATACAAGGGAACGTCTGGAACTTGGAACGTCTTGGACTTGGAGATTTTCTTCAATCGTTTGGATTTTGGAACTTGGAACGTGGGCGAGAACTTGGGCGAGAATTTGGAACTTGGAACTTGGCGAGAACTTGACCCCTGGACCTGGTCAATATCTACAAATATACGAATCGCGATAACACGGTAAAACAAACTTGCTATCTACGAACAAAACTTTTATAAAATGGCTGGCTAACTTTTTATTACTGAGAACTTTTTATTATTGAGAACTTTTTATTAATGAGAACTTTTATTATTGGGAACTTTTGAGAATTTGATAACATGTTTTTGTAATTGTAAATGTAACATAACTTGATTTGATTCATTATAATTGTATTTTGAAACTGGTTTTGTTAATTTGTGTTAACTTTCGTTGTCGTGTCTGTCCCACTCATATTTTATTTCAGTTTTCTTAAATTAAACTTCAACAGTTGGCAAGACTACTGACTTGAGCTAGACCGGCGCACTCTTCAAAGGTTGGTAATTTGTTTTTCTCAACAGCTATTTGACTTTGAGTGACAGTGAATTTTTGTTTGATTGTTTTTCAATTTTGGATAAAATAAAGTAGTTTTTTATTGTTTTAATTTTGTTGTGGGGCTTGTTTGGGCAATTTAGCGACCCTTGTTAAAATTGGAGTCCTAGTTGGACGTTGTCGGGTGAATGCAACGTTTCGCCAATGTTGCAATTGGCCTCTTCAGGCGAGCGTCGAGCTGTTACCAGGCCGACCGGCTCGGCCTGGGACGTAGAGAGTTAGACGATCCTCCGCTAGGCGGAGATCGAGAGGACCTTGCAATTAGTGTCGACTTAGACCTAGATAGATTACACTTGGGTCGATAAAGGTAGTTGGCGCGTCACGTGGTGAGGGGCGTGGTTTAACGAAGTAACTTGTTTGCTGTGCAGTGCAATAAAGAATTAATATAATTATGATTTCATTTATTAATATTGGGTAAATACACATTTTAGCCGACGTGAAGAAAAATATGCAAAATCTTTAACGTTTATATAAATCCTAGAAGGTATTTGTACGGAGTTTTAGAAAGAGTTATCCATAAAAAAAATTACAAAATTACAAAATCTTTAACGTTACTATTTAAAATATAAAGGACTTTCACCCGAAAAGAAGTTTTATTAATTATTATTGCTATCATCTACAAACAAAAACAAACAAGACTTTTAACGTTTCTATTTAAAATATAAAGGACTTTCCCCCGAAAAGGAGTTTTATTAATTGTTATTGTTATAATACTACTGTTGTGATAATAGAAAAACATTAAGAATATAATGTAAAAAAAAAAAAAAAAAAAAAAAAACACGTCGGCGGAGATTAAAACCAACTTACCTTCGCTCAGAAGTCTAACCCGCTATAGGGAACCTAAGTGGGCGTTGTCCGGTTCTCTCCGGTCAGCGTGGTATAGGCGATTAACCCGTGCTCAATGTTTCATAAGCGATAGCGCGAGAACCCGACCACGGACCGGAATTATATTCATACTGTGAGAAACTATAATCTTTCCTTATTGCGTGGATATACATAACTCTGCTCTATCACAAATATTAATGACATTTGTTTTGAGTTGAAGTAAACTCTACATTTACACTGTTGCCAAACCTTCCAAACTGCTCATGAAAAAGCACGTAAAAACATTTTGTCCGTGGCATCAGCATAACATTTGGTATCCAACTTGCTTTGTGGCTACTGTGAGGTCACTGAGTTGTACTAGATTATACATAACTAATAAAATATCCTTCAATGTGCCAGCAAAATCTTGAATGCGAAGTACATTTAGCAACCATGGACATGCGCGTGGTATGCGAGGATGCCACAGCTGCACACAACGTGGCTGCGCCTCGCTTAGGTTGCCGCTCAGTCAGAGTACATTTGCGACAGCGCGCAAACATGGGTCCATTTAACTCATAATAGTTTAAATTTAGGAAGCGTCATCGAGCAAAGTAGAATGCCATCATCTTCTTCACAAAATTATGCATCTTGTGATGTAATTGGTTAGATTCTTTTGCGCGAGTCAAAAGATACGGCGAGTTACATTTTCGTCCCATGCTAATTCTTATGGGCGCTGAGACCAGAGAGAACCCAATTTCCTTCCAGCCTTCAAAACTTAGGTTCCCTATAGGGAACCTAAGTTTTGAAGGCGGGAAGGAAATTAATTAAATAAGAATTAGCATGGTACGAAAATGTAACTCGCCATATCTTTTGACTCGCGCAAAAGAAATCTAAACCAATAACATCACAAGATGCATAATTTTGTAAGGAAGATGATGGCATTCTACTTTGGTCGATGACGCTTCCTAAATTCAAACTATTATGAATTAAATGGACCCATGTTTGAGCGCTGTCGCAAATGTACTCTGACTGAGCGGCAACCTAAGCGAGACGCAGCCACGTTGTGTGCAGCTGTGGCATCCTCGCATACCACGCGCCTGTCCATGGTTGCTAAATGTACTTCGCATTCAAGATTTTGTTGGCACATTAAAGGATATTTTATTAGTAATGTATAATCTAGTACAACCCAGTGACCTCACAGTAGCCACAAAGCAAGTCGGATACCAAATGTTATGCTGATGCCACGGACAAAATGTTTTTACGTGCTTTTTCATGAGCAGTTTGGAAGGTTTGGCAACAATGTAAATGTAGAGTTCACTTCAACTCAAAAAAAATGTCATTAATATTTGTGATAGAGCAGAGTTATGTATATCCACGCAAAGAGAAAAGATTGTAGTTTCTTACAGTATGAATATAATTCCGGTCCGTGGTCGGGTTCTCGCGCTATCGCTTACGAAACATTTAGATACCACGCTGACCGGAGAGAACCAGACAACGCCCACTTAGGTTCCCGTGCGCTCATAAGCCGCCTATAATCGCCGTTGCAATAGTCGGTAAGGAAGTACACCGTCCACTGTGAACCATGTAGGCCCTATCCCGCTATCCCTACATTCTGTGGGTCACACTTTAGCATGCTCGTCGTCTGGTTTCCTGCGCCGTAGCTTAAAACTAGACCAGGAAGCTTCGCAGTTCGCAAACGCTTTTTCAGGCGCGTTGTTGGATGAGCGTAATTTTTTTTAACGAAAAAAAGCGTCAAATTGCGATTTTCATGGGAAATAATTTTTCAATTACGCTCAAATTTCACACGAATATATTAATTCATAACACAAAGGATCTGTAAAATAAAAAACAATCGGATAAAGCATGTAGGTGTTATAAGTCGAAGAATTTTTTATCGTAAAATTGCGATTTTCACGCAAAAAATAAAATTATTTGATTGCGTTCAAAAACGTGGCAATTCTAAGTTCAGAGATTTCGAAGGCCTACAGAAAATTTCATTGCAATTGGAGTATCGCTTTAGCCGGAAACGTGTTAACAAACACACAAAAATCGGAAAAAAACGTAAAATTGCGATTATCATGAGAAACAATTTTTCGATTGCGCTCAAATTTCACACGAATGTATTAATTCATAAAATAAAGGTGCTGTAAAAAAATCATTACAATCGTGTAAAGCATGTAGACGTTATAAGTCGAAGAAAGTTTTTAAAAATTAAAAAAAAAACGTAAAATTGCGATTTTAATGAGAAATATTTTTTTATTGCGCTCAAAAACGTGGCAGTTCTGAATTCAGAGATTTCAAAGGTATTTAGAAAATTAAATCGCAATTGGAGTTTCGGTTTAGCCGGCATCGTGTTAACAAACAGACAAAAATACAAAAAAAAAACATTCCGGATTTTTTTCTCCAGTGTAGTATGGAATCTTAGCTTCGCTTACTACGCTCATCCAAATATTGCAGTTCTCCCCTTCTTGAATGACTCCCCTCAATTATGGGTAACTCCTTTCCCATGACACCTTAGTTAAACTGCAAATCCAGCCGAAGAAAGAGCCACGCGCCTGCAACGAATGGACGTGAGCATTGCGCAATGTTAGATGGAGATTGCAGCTTAAGTTTATTGAGTGTTTGTCACAGATCTAATAAATAACACTTCGATCAACATGTCACACGAAGAAACTTCCGGGGTCTTATAACAGACAATGTTTTCTTAATTGCTGCAAATAGAATATTATTTACAGACTAATAAATATACATAAGCATATTCCTTCATTTCAACATACTATAAATAATATAAATAATATAAATATTATATAATATATATATAATAAATAAATAAACATACATACATACTTCACAAATAATTATTTACTTTGGAAGATATAAATTAATGAGTATTGCTTATTTAGTTTATTAGTTTATTTGATTAATGGCGCGTCAACCGTTAGGGCTTAATGCGCCTATCTCCCAAGTGGATGTGAGGAGTAAAGTCCCATGCTGGTCAGGACCAGCCACGGGTAGGGTTAGGAAAGGGGGCTCTCACGTCGCGGTCGTCATCGTCTTTGGAAAGGTCGTCAAGGGAAAGTGGAGATTCCCATTGACGACTGCCAGGGGTATTCTAAGTTTCGAGGAGTATAGGGCCTACTCTTCTACACACTATAGTTGATGTTTGCGAGATGGACTGTTCTCGCCTCTCGACAAATACGATTTTTTTTTAAGTTTTGTACCGTTTGACAAAAAAATTCGTACACCAACTGTTATTCTCAGAAAACTATTTAAGCTATAGTCAAGTTATAGCTAAAGGTGTTTAGAAACTATGTCCAGAAAACCGAGTCTCAAAATTTAATTTTGAACTAGATTTGTATATTACACTTTTGTCCAAAAATCTAAATAATATAATTTCCAAAAGTGAGGTTATGTCCCGCCCCAAAAAATTCTCAATTTTTTTTCTGTTATTTTAAAGGCCTTCTTTCATTCAGCAAACTTTTCTGACATTTTTCTTCGACTTTCAAATTATCGGCCAGAGGTGGTCAATGCCTTAACTGTAATTTCTACAGGATTGGGTTCGTACGATAATCGCATGGATCCAATTCGTATAAGTTACAGAATAGGGGCCCTGTGGACAAGACTACTTTTAAATAAATAAATTGTATTTAAAGTCTACCCACTCAGTTATTTAACTAATTTTCAGTGGGGGACAGTAAATCAAAGCGACCAAGCCAACCCTGTAGGTCCCGACGCAATCGACGAGTGAGCGATAACCAACCAAAGTTCGATATTTGTAATAGGAAATATAGCAATCAGTGGTATGGACAGTGCGAACACTCGCGGAAAAACGCCTGAATCAACAAGGCCGAATTTGAAATTTCAAAGTGAATGGTGCGTGGATGAGGCAAGTTTTGATATAAAGTCGACTTTTGACAGGTTTTTACTACTGGATAGGAAATATTTTATTTGAGGTACACGCGTCTAAAGAAGATAAGTCGAGTTTTGCACTATAAGACTCATTTTAACAACGTATTCTACAGCATAATACTAATAAAAAATTACCATTAATTACAAAATTGTTCACAAAATTGGACTCTCGAATTTCTTAAAAGACGCTTTACCAAAAAAAAAAATTCCCAAAAAAATCTATAGTAATGACACTAAAATGCCCGTTTAAAAAAATTATATTCAACTGTGTTTAATAATTTTCCTATTTTTTTTAAATCCAAAAATTTTGCAAACTTTGGCGTTTTGGGAAATTTTTCTTAGGTCGGATTTAACCTGCTTTTTTTGGTTTCCCACATAGATAAAGGCATGTAAAAAACTAAAAGGCCCCTTTAAAATCGTATCTGAAACGGCACAACAGTATACTCTAAAAACACGAAAAAAATATGCATTCCAAAAAAAACCCCCTCCTTGGTTATCAGCATATTTTGGCGAATTACTTCCCCAAATTACAAAACAAAAATAGGGGATTTACAGAAAAGGGCTGTGAAGTACACAATAATGGCCTTTTTTTAAATCATAATCCTCCAAGGTCACGGGCCCAAAAAGATCGTCCCCAGTTAATTTTTAGGACGATTTTTGCGGGGGACCTGCTCGAAAAATCCCCAATTTTTGTCAATTTTTCATTTGGGTCACGGTGGATAAAAATTTTTGCTTTTAAATTTCAAATTTCATAATAGTTAGCCAGAAAAATACATTTTTTTTGTTTAGTGGGTGACTAGTGAATACCCCTTAAATTTTTAGACTAGATTTTGGTGAAAAATTGGTGAAAATTTTTACAGTTGAAAATTAAAATACGTTGCAAATACATATTTACCCCGGGCCCCGACGGGGGGATTGCATAGGGGGAAAAGTAAATTCTTTTTAGGCCAACAACATTTTAGTAAAAGGACTCTATCGAAGGTATTAATGAGACATTTGGGGGAAAAAAAACTGATTGCCTCCGGGGGAAAAAAAAATATTAAAAAACCCCGACGGGGTCAGGGGTAGGGCCCTTTTAAAGAATGATAAATTTTGAAAATTTAACATGTTGTGCAGGGATCTAATCCCGGGGTTTTTTGCGTTCTGTCAGCCCGATCAATATACATATCAACTCCCAAAAAAACTGTGCACATAAACTTATTAACTGCCATTTTTAAAATTTTACTAGCAATTATCAAAAACTAAAAAAAAGCGTGATTGTTTTTACGAATCAATGAAACCACAGCGGCAGCAATGCTACAGAGGTGGGGCTAAGACCTACCTGAAGGTGTCAGTACAGTCACTCTATAACGCCTGACAAGACATTTTTTAAAGTTTAAAAAAAAAAAAGGTATGTAAAGGAAAAAAAAAAAACGTTGAAAGACGAGTGAGGAGCCAGGGTTTTGAGTAAAGCCGGGAACATTTTTTTTCCTCCCCCAGCGAGGCTGGTTTATGGATTTTTTCTTCACGTCCGTTCCCCGGGTAAAACACAGGGCCCGCTCATGTCCTACCCCAACTTCACTTTTCATGTATGATGCTAATTTTTAGAAAATGTTTGTTACGCAGGCTGGGGCCACAACCAGATTTTTTAAATTTGCAGAAAATGTAAAAGTTGACACGTGGCTCAAATTTGTGGGTTTTTTTTTTTTTGGTAAACAAAAACGGATTTTACTGAAAATATCAGCCTAAATACCCGGTCACAGAAGTGTGTTTGAAAATTTTGCGCAAAGGCAGGGGTTCTGCATTTCTGGAGCGAATCACTCACCCTCACACACTCACCACTCATCACCACTCACTCACCACTCACCCCTCACTCACTCACTCACTCCCCCATACTCACCATCACCACACACTCACACATCATTTCACTACTCACTAAATCACCCACTCACTCACCACTCACTACTCACTCACTCACCACTCTTTCACTCACTCACACACTCACTCACTCACTATAGAGAACAGATGAGTTTGTGTTAAATGGTAACACTCACCCCTGCGCTCCTGTTAAAAGCTATGTCAAACTGTGAGAGGGGAAAATGAAAACTAGCAAGAAGGCAATAGAAAAAAATTTGTGAACTGTTTTTTCTTACTAAAGATGTGGTTTATCGAAGTGGTGAATGAGAGTTAGAGTTTTTTTTGTTTAAGGGGCGTCAACCGTTGGTTTTTAATGCCCCACTGTAGCCTAGGGCCTCAACGCGTGGACTTATTTATTACAGGACTTTTGATGATACCAAGGATGTTGACCGGGTGTCGGTATCCGGGTCAGCTTGAATGGGGGAAAACGTGCAACATTGGCTCGGAGGAAGCGGGGTAAAGGGAACCCCCAAAAAAATGTGTTCCCCATTATTTTACAGCCCACATTTTATTTTATTTGGGCGCGTCAATCGTTAGGTCACAATGCACCACTCTAGCCTAGGGGATGGGGGGGGGCGGTCACATGCTGGTCAAAAAACGGGCCACGGGAAAGGGGAAGGGAAAAGGGGGGGGTTCTCACGTCGGGGTTTGGGTCATTGTCTTTGGTCATCTTTTCGTAATGTCACTGCGTCGGGGGGGTGAAAGGGGGGGAGGGAGGTGTCCTGCCCCCCGCAAGACCCCAGAGTCGCCTCTAGATTCGGAGAGAAAATACACCCCTACATATTTCTGATGTTTACGATATGTACAAAAATTTATGATTTAACCATGTTTTCAACAAAAGAGGGGGCCCAAGTTACTAACGACCAATTTTTTTTTTGTTCCACAAATCAGGACATAATGCGGACCCGGAATCAGCAAAGGATCCACGGCGAAGTTTCAAACATTTTTAAAATTTTGTCGTGAGCATCTTTTTTTGGAGTATTTTTGGGATACGTTCAACCCGGGACAGCAAACCCCATGGGGCGCCGGGGAAAAGGGAATGGTATTATTTTCCCCCCTCGTGGGTCCTAACTTCTGCTGCGTTGGCCATGTCACTACCTGTACAAATTGGTGCACAAAACGGGACGGGGTTTTTTTTAAATGATTATTGATTTTTGGGTAACTCGTTTTTCAATAGATGAAGATGAACTACATTTCTTATAATAATTTAAGTCTCATGCTAGAAACATTGCCAAGCTAAACTTACAATGGTCCCAAAGAAAAAATGCAAGTGTCCAAATTGTTTTCCCAAAAAAACAACTTTGTAAAAATTCTATTCAGCTTGTTAGGGGGGGATCTTGCACACGGGGGAACTCTGTGTTTCGGGCCCACAGAAAATTTTTTGTTTTCGTTGGTAAAAAAATTTTCCTCTTTCATAAAAAAGGCTTTTCCCTTTTTCCCTGCATTCTTTTCCCCTACCCCTTATTTTTTGGGGGTTTCCCCTTAACCAAAAAGGCACCTGCTTTTTCCTTTCCGCCTAAAGAGCAAGCAAAAAATTAAAGACTTTTAATCTCAAGAACCCTTAAGGGAACCCCAACTCAAAACCCCCCAAAAACCCCCCCCCCCCCAATATTTTAAATCCAGCCAACCCCCAAAACCAAGACCTCTGAAAGGAAATTTAAAATTTTAAACATTAAATTGGATTTTTTAACGATTGCCAGGCCCCTTTTTTTAAAAAAAGGGGGGGAAGAATGGATAAAGCCCTTCCCCCAAAACTCCCCCCCCCCCCCAAATTTTAAAAAGAAAAACCAATCCCATCAAAACACGGGAAAAAATTTAGTTAAAAAACTTTTGGACCCATTCCCGGCCCCCTTTTTTAAAAAAAAAACCTTATATGGAATACATCATCTTCCCCTTTTTCCCCTTTTCCCCCTAAATAACAAAAAAATTCCCCTCTCAAAAAAAGGTTTTTTGAAAACAAACATCCCCCCAAATCTTCATTTTCCTTTTTTAAAATTTTGGGGAAAAAATCCATGTTGGATTTTCAAACCATAAAAATTTAATAATAAAAAAATTTCCCCCCAAGGGGAAAAAAAAATCCAACCAAGCCCCTTTAGTTTTTTTCCCTTTCTCCCCGGCCGCTTAATTTTGGGGGGAAAATTTCAGGAAAGCCAAAAGGTTTTTTTCCTTCAAAAAACCCGGGCCTAAATCCTTGGGTTCAAGTTTTTGTTGGTTTTCCCCCCGGGGCCCCTATCGGGTCCCCCTAACACCAATTTTAAATTACCCACCAAAAACCCTTTTTAAATTTTTAAAAATTGGGAGCCCCCGGGGCCAATCTGGGGCCCTACCAAACAAATTTAAGACCGGCCCCTTTTGGAAAAGGGTTTTCTACCCCCAAATCAACTCCCCATCTGCGACTCTAAAAAACCCCCCTTTAAACACCCCCAATAAACCAAGTCCCCCGGGTTTCATCAGAGGAATCCCCCCCACCCAGCGTTAAAAGGTTTTTAACCTTTAAACCCCCAAAAACCCCTAGACGGGTTCACCCAGGAAAACCGGCCCCCCCCCCCCCCCCGAAAAAATTCTAGGGGCCTTCTTATCCGAAAAACTTTCACCCCTACCCTTTTTGGAACCATTTTCCCCAACCAACTTTCTTTTCCTGGGGTGTTTTTTCCTTTTTCCCCCAATTAAAAATTTTCACCCCAAAATTTTTTGAAGCTTTACCCAAATTCCATTCCAAACCACACTCCTTAGGGGAGCCCCCCCAAGGGAATTTAAAAAATTTCCCCTAATTTTTTGGGGGGCATCCATTAGGGGGGGTTTTTTGCTGAAAAAACCCCTGGGGGTTCCCAAAAAGGGGGGGAAAATTTTAAATTCTCTTGCACCCCAAAACATCCATCCTTCCAAAACCTTGGCCCCCCCAAATAGCCCTTTTATTTCCCGAATTTCCCTCCCAACCCCCCAAACCCAAGGGCCCAAACCTTTCCCCTACTCCCGGTTATTTTTGACTACCCCGGAAAAAAAAAACCAATTAAACAAAGTAAAACAAATCGGTTATATACCTTTTAAAACCCTTAAATTAAAAAAATTAGGGTCAACAAAATTTTTAGAATATACCTTCCCATACTTAAATCTTTACTTAACTAGGAAACAAAGGGAAAATTTAACCCCCTTTCCCAAATTCTCTTTCCGTTTACAAATTAAAAAAAATAAATTTCATTACAATTTTTTTCCCCAATTTATTCTTTTTTAAAAAAATTTTACCTTTTTTTTAGAATTTTTTTTTTTGGGGTTTTTTTTTTTTATTTTCCACCCCACTATCATGTAAATAAATGTTCATAAAACAAATAAATATTAAGGATTATTCTTTCCCTTCTTTTTCCAGAGGGGTTTTAATCTGTTACCATATCAATCGAAGAATAAATTAAAACTGAAATTTTGCCCCAAAAAAAGGGTTGATCGTCACTGAAAAGATGCTGTTTAAATAATAAAACATTTTTGAAATTTCTTTTTTACAAGGGGGTCAACCGTTAGGTCAAAATTTTGGCGACACTCTTGTCGGGGGAAAAGGGGGAAAGGGAAAATTCCCAAATGGGGTCTGAAAAATTCATTTGGAAAATTTTCAGGGGCAAATTTTACCCCTGGTAGGGGGGGGAAAAGGGGGTGGGGGTGAGAGGGGGGCCCTACGTAATGGTCGTCATTTCTTTGGAATTTGGGTTTTGGTTCATTGTACGCGTAAAGGAGGTCGTCAAAAAAGGGTTTCTTTTCCCGGGGGACGCCGACTGCCAGAGCTCGTCTCTGGGTTTAGGGGAGTAATATACTCCCCCCTATCCCCCCCCCCCAAAGTTTTGGTTTACTAGATGGACTTTTCCTCTTTGGGCCCCTTTTTACGATTAGAGACCCCCCTTTCCCCCTTTTGGCCCTTTTTTCTCCCAAGGGGCCTAGAAAAGGGAAGAAAATTTAACAAAACCCTATCCTAAAAAAAAAACTTTTAAACTTTATAATGTTAAAAAAGATTAGTACCCCTAATAGTGGGGGGAAAAAACTATAGGGGAAAGGGTTTTTTTGCATTTTACTTTTAAAGGGACACTTCTAAAAAGTGTGTAGTGCCAATTTTTCGGGGTTTTCTGTATTTTCTTTTCCCCGGGTTATTTATATTTTCAAAAAGTCTGTATGAAACTTTTGCCCCTGGAAAACCAAATGTTTTTCCGTCTACAAAAACATGTTTGGGCATGGTGGGTCTACAGTGACATAACGTCATTTTTGACAGGGGGTCTTAAATTTTAATACAGCTAATAATGGCAAAATTTTATTTGTCGAAACTTTAGAGTCATTTGGCTATCAAAAAAATTTACGTGAATAAAACCAAAAAAAATTTTATTTATCATTTTTAAAAAATTAAAATTTTTTTACAATTATGTCGTCGGCCGGTTTTTTAAAAACTCGTATGGGCCCCAGAAAATTTGGGGGTTAGCCCCCCCCTGACCCGACTTTTGTTGGAAAAAGGTTAAGAAAAAAAAAATATATATTTTGTTTGTGGGGGTGTTGGAGTTACATTTTTACCAAGTGTTTTTGTCCACAAACTTTACGGCTTTATGTTTTCAGGGTTTGGAAAAAAACCCCTAATTTTTTAAGATTATATGTAAATTTGGGGTTTCACTCACGGGACGACCCATTTTCGCTTTGGCCCCATTGCACATGTTGAGAAAATTTTTTTGCACCCGAGAACGGGGAAACCCTTAAATTTGTGAGGTAGTGATCCAAATGTGAAAAAAAAGAAAGGAAACTCGGCGTCGTTTCTCAAGATGAAAACCCTGGAATGAACCGATACAGGCCCGGATGGATACACCTATTTTACTCAAGTCCAGGATGCCGGCCGATCCGGGCCGAAGGTTGCATGGGGTGGGTTTGGATGCAACGCGAAGACCAAAAACGGGGAAATAACTTGGGATTATCGGAAATATTATATAAACTTGACCCTTTCCAGGGAAGGACATATTTGTTTTCGGGAAAAAGGGTTTTAATTGTAGAAAGTAGAGACCGTATTTTTGGCCTACAAAAATTGGGTTTAAAGGGGGCGAACATTTCCGTGCGAGGGCGACCAGGGGGGACCTATAGTGTGTCCTGGTGGGCGCCACAACGGTGTCGGAACCCCACAATTCCCCATGTTTACAGTGGGCATTTTGGCGGGGGACGGGGGCAAGACCGAGTCAGGTGTGGAACATAAAAAAATTCGGATGAATTTACATCCCCGAACCCATTAGAGAATGGGGTCAAGCACTACAAAAATTTAAATTCAAATGTCTTCAGGAAAGACAAAAAAGTAGCATTGGGGGCATAGGTTCTTTCGGTTTTATCACATTTCAAATTTCTCCAGCATAACGTGAAAATGTAAAATAAATGGGTCAATTTAGAGTCAAAAACCTTTTTTTAAACGCATTCTCATTCTCTGAAAAGGGGTTTTTAAAAAAAAAAGCCAAATTATTGAGGATGGGTTTAAGGGCTTTTCAGGAAAACAAAAAAAATACCTTTTTTAAATACCCAAAAAGGGGTTTGGGGGTTTTTAGTTTGATCAAAATAAAAAACGTCACCACCTTTCCTTTTGTATGGTTAAATTAATTTAAAAATAAAAAAATAAAATGTTTTAAAAATTTAAACTGTCCTTTCCATACGTTATACCAAAAAGTTGAAAAAGACCCCCCGACCCCACGACGAAAGGAACAAAAACGAAATTTAAATTTAGTGAGGACTCTGCCCCCCCCCCCCCCCCCCTTTTAAAAGCCTATGCTAATTTTAGGGTTTTTTCACAAGTCCTACTCTAACCCTAGGGGGTATGGGGGGGAAAAAACCCAGGGTAGTCAAAACCAAACATGTGCTGTTGGGTTGTCACGTCGTGGGGTTTTTCGGGCTTTGTCTTCGTTTTTGTTTTTATGGGCGTTTTCGGGCAGGGCCCGAAAGAATTTGTTGGGTTTCACATGGCCAGGGCCCCCTTTTAAGTCCATGGTTTTCATCATGGGGCCCGTTAATATTCTAAATCCATGGTTTTCATAACTAAACGAGGTTTCCCAAACCCGCAGTATGACAAAGTTTGTGACTGGTGCAAAAGTCAAGGTTCAAGGGTTTTTCTTGAAAATTTTTCTTAAAATTAAAAAAAAATTTTTCAATAAAAAATAGTGATTTATTTATTATTTTCAAAAAATAATCAGTTTAAGTTTATGGATTCAGTTTTTTTATTCATTTTATTTTATGTATTATTCAATTTTACATCCCTAAAAAAATTACCAAATTTGTCATTTTACCCAAAAAAAAAAAATTTTAAAATTTTGGTTTTCACAATCATTAATTTTTTAGGGCCAAAAAAACACACACTATAGAATGCACTATCCCAAAGATATTCCATTAAAAAAAAAAACTTTAAAAAATTTTTTTAACATTTTTCCCATTAATTTTTTGGGGTTTGTTTAAAAAAAAATATTATAAATTTCCCCTGTGTGAACAACTTTCTTCATTTGGTCATCACGAAGTTGAAAACCCTGCCCAAAGCGTTATTTTGTTTACATGTTTTTTAAGATTTTAAAGGTTTTTAAAGGGTTTTCCCAAAAAAAAAAATATTTCATTCGCTGCCCTTTGGGCACGGAAAAACTTTAAAACCCAAAACCCCAAAGGGGAAAATGAGCTCTCATAAATCCGGCCAATGGTTTGCGCGCGTACTAGAAAAAGTTATATAAAAAACATTTCTTTGACCCTAAACCCCTAAACGTTAAAACCCTTTGGAAAATATTGACGGGGGGTTTAAAAAAATGGGGAAAAATGAGGGGAAAGAAAAAGTACAACCCTGAAAAATATAATAATTTGCTTTGCTATTTTTTATTTTTTATTTAGGCAAACTGACAGAGATGGGCCCAAAAACTCCCAAAAATTTCCCTGGGTTAAAATTTACACAACATTGGGCCAATTTTAAGAACTAAAAAGTTTTTTAACATTCCAGGGAATACTTCCCTAGTGGTTTTTAACTAGCTCTTTTTAAAAGAATGGTATGTAGCAGCAGGGCCCGGGGGGGGGGGGCTTGGGTTTTACCTAAGACAGAAAATAACCCTTAATACATCGGGGGGGAGGAAATTTTTTTTTTGGGGGGGGGGGGGTCACAGTAAAGTTTACAAGTTGGTGGGTTTTGGGGAAACCCCGGGGGCCCGGGGGAAAGCCCCAGCCGCCCGGGGGTTTTCGCCATGGGCGAGATTTTTTTAAAATGTGACCTTGATAGGTGGCCTAAAACACGTTTTCAGGCGAATTCTAATTATGAACAAGGGTTTACATTTTAAAACTAATATTGCATTGAAGATTGATTACTGACTGAAATCGGTCGACAGTCTGCTTGGAGTGAAAACACTGCACTCAAAATATATTGGTTATTAGTCTAAAATCAGATG
This sequence comes from Sweltsa coloradensis, assembly GCA_024449915.1. Taxonomy (NCBI): domain Eukaryota; kingdom Metazoa; phylum Arthropoda; class Insecta; order Plecoptera; family Chloroperlidae; genus Sweltsa; species Sweltsa coloradensis. The sequence continues at coordinate 5,069 of JAMZAV010008057.1, read as the reverse complement.
GCTAGTCTGGTCTCGCAAATCACGTCTCTTACTGAATCTTTCTAGAAAATGTTAACAAAAACCTTCCTTTTTGTTTGCAAGCCCGACTGTAGTTAAAATCCTAAGAATCACCACAAGCTATAGCAAATGCACCATGCCTGTTGACCCCCCCCCCCGCAGTTTCACCCCCCCCTACGCCTACATTCCACTCACTGTAACACTGTGACCTGTTTGACTATAGAAACCGTGATGCGTAGGTCTATTATAGAATCGATTCGACGAATTCGTGTATATCAAATGAAGGCTACGACAAACGACATTAAGTCAAGACATAAAATTAACCTAATAACAACAATCTTCAAACAAATAATAACTAAGAAACAACAACACTGTAAGACGTAATTCCAGTGAAAAGTAGGATAGCTTTTTTCTAGCCTTAGAACGTGTATAGTCACTTTAATATTAAAACAGTTTTTTATTTTGGCATTAACTATTTTTATTATTATGTTGCAGTGTTTAGTAGAAACCGTATAATTTTACAATCAATGATGTTGATAGATAACGACGAATCAAATTTCTGTGTTAACTCAAATGATTGATTGATGATTATGATGACCTTAACGTCTCATTATGGCACAAAGGTTATTCAATTCGTGATGAGTGGTGATAGATGAGGATGAAGTATGAATAGAAGGGAGAAGGGAAACCCGGTACCGGCCGTAGCCTACTCCTTTCGAAAAGTTCCAAGGGACCAACGGCTTAACGTCCTATCCGACAGGCGGTGTAACCTTGACAGTCATATAGATTCCCACTAACCCGGACTGCCGAGCAGACGTCAGGAGAACGAAGCCGTTACACTAGCTCTCGAACCTCCGTCAGCAGGTAGAGCGTTCACCCACTCTACCCTGACCACGCCCGTATGTTGCTAACTTCGGTTCGAGTAGAAAACGGTTAAACGTTGGCTAGGTATTATAATTCAATTAGAATATAACTATTACTAGGAAAAGACCAAAGTCGTTGTAAGACGAGTGATTGAGCCATGAGTACCTGGTCTCTCTAGCCTATCATAGGCTCGAGTGACGCATTATATGGCCTTACAGTTGACGCGTCCTTATACCGACTAAACTCAAAACCCTATTATTGTACCTATATTATTATCAAACGTAATGCAAATGTTCCCGGGTACTTAGCACATGGCTCGGTCACTCGTCTAACAACGACTTTGGCAAATTCCTTGTCTAGTGGCTAATGGCGCCCTTATACCCGAAATGTGAAAGACCTAGTTCAAACCCCCGGTCAGCAAAGATTTTTGAATTTCTGGAATGTATTTAAAAAATTATAAAACATATTTGAAATGATACAATACTATGGAAAAATAGCCGGTACAAAACACAATAAAATTGAAAGGTTTTTCAATCCCCCACGGAAAATTTAGGGAAAACTTGAGCGTCCCCGATTCAATACACCTTTGGCAATCAGGAATCAGGGCCTGAAAAAAAAAGATAAAATGATTCTTAAAGAAAAAAAAGACTGTGTTAAAATGAAACACACATTTCCAGTATTTTTTCATTTTATTATTTTTTGTAGTTTTATATCCAATGGATTTTGCTCATTTGGAAGGCATTCTCAATTTCGGGTCACGGATGAAATTTTAAAAAAAATTTCAGCTAAAACCTTTTTGGCCGTTGGGCCCGAGGGGACCTGACATACAAAACATTAACATTTAACAAACAGCAAATTACACGAAAAAGACCTTTTGATTGAATTGTATCCACAGTCGCCCCGCTCCCTCGTCAAATTTAAACGTCTGAGTGAGTTTACTTTGACAAAAAAAACAGAATCATGCAAAAAAATTCCCCCTAAAACGAAATTAAAAACGGTCTCAGTAATGAATGTTTTTTAAATAATTATGGAAGTTATTTGTTTAAAAACTAGTTACCTATAAAAATAACAAAACAATAGTAGCATGCCGAGGTTTTTTTTGGATTTTTTTCTAATCGCTACAAGGGCTGAACTGGGACAGGCATGGGTAAGTGCTCTAACCAACAAAAACAAAAAAATTTTAGTTACTAGGAAACGCTCATTTGGACGCTTTTGAAAAGGAGCAGGGCTTAGCTAGACCCACTTTGCACTTTTTTTTAATTTTAAAAAATTTGCGACGTTTCGCTGTCCACGGGGCCCATGTTTCCAATTTATATAATTTTGTGGAAAAAAAATCCCCCCCATCAGAGGACCTTGACCCCTTTGGGAAAAAAATATTTAAAACTTTTTGGTGAAATAATCACTCTCCTCGAAAGTATTTTGATTACTTCTAGGGGGCAGGCATTAGAAACTTCGCGCTCTTTTCGTTGGCCATGGCACGTTACTTTTGTATAATGTTAATTTTCCTTACACTATTATCGGATAAAATAAAAAAAACATTTTCGTGCCCCGGACGGACATTCTAAATATTTTCCCATCTCAGATTTTGTCGCCTTTTATTTGAAAAAAAAACTTTGATTAATTTTAATTGACTTTTTAATTTTTTGAACGATTTTGCACAAAAAAATATTAAAATCGGAAAAAGTTTGCGGATGGTCAAATTCAACTCGATCGAGCCTCCGTTCAAAACGTTATGGGGGAGGCATACAAACAAAAAAACAAACAAAAAAAACAAAAAAAAAACAGGACTTTTTTTTCCGGGGCAAGTCCAATGGAAACGCTCCTTCGCCGTTTAAATTTATTCATTGCGATAAATAAGGTACAAACAGGTTTTAATTTTTTTTAAAGAGAATCAGAGAGGGCAGAATAGCAATAGCATGTAGAAATTTTATATCCCCGATTTTTTAATTTAAAAGCTAATAATTTGCTTAAACAAATTTTTCGTTAAGGTCCCAGGGTGCAATTAATGTCACGCCGTCAAAACCGCGAAAAGTAGCAAATTTGGGGCTCCACACGGTTCTGTTTTAAAAAATATTTCGAATGCAATGAGAATGGACTACAAAATCCAAAATTTGGGTTAAAAGAAGGGGAGGGGAAAACATTTTTTTTGGAGATTTTGGGGTTTTTCTTGGTGTATATGGGGCTCAGAATTTCTTAAATGGGTGTTTCAAGGGTTAAGGATCTGGTGGGAAATGTTAATCTCCCCCTTACATCGGATGATCATTAACACACACCACATTTTTCTGTAGAGCCAGCTTTTATGGCATTGAGGTCACTTTGCGCCAATGATTTGAGATTCATTCTGGGTTTTTCGTTTTTCAAAGTGTTTTTTGGTATTTAAATGTACAACCGTCGAGTGACTAATATAGTCATAAAGGGTAAAAAATGAAATTTAATATCTCCGACATATGCTGGTTTTGCGATTGTGGGGAAAACGGTCTCATGTCAGGATTACAATAAATTTTAGGTCCAAAAAGTTTTTTCCCCGAGACAGGTTCCAAATTTTTCTGATAATTTAAGTCCGCCACCTCTCCATTATAGTGAATATAAGCAGGCTGGCTACGACTTTTCCAGATCCAGCTCCAGGCTATCTCAGGGGTGGCCTAGCGATGTCGTAATCAAAATAAAAATTGGAAGACACCCATTATTGAACCCCAATGATATTTCACCTTTATACAAAAATTAGCAATTAGGCCCGGTACGGTCCATAAATACGCGGAGAGAGAGGTGGGGTTGAAGGTAATAGGTAGGATCCGTTTTTTTTTCATTTAAATTTTTGAAATTTTTGCGAATTTTTTCAATTTAGCATTTTTTACATAAATTTGGGTTTCCCCTTCCCCCAAACCTTTAAAAGTGGAGTGTTTCTTACACTTCTAAGGTAAATATGATTATAAAACATTTAAATCAAAATTTGTCATTAAAATGCTAGAATACTTGATTTAAAAGTTCTCAAAAGGGATTAAAAACATTATTTTTGTAAAATTAGCATTTTTGCATCAAAAAAATAAAACGCTCAAAACTTGTATCTCTAATTAAGGTAATAACCGTATTCCTGTGTCCCGGGAATGCAAAAACCTTATAAAAAAACATTCTTACTTCTTTAAATGGTGATTGGGTTTGGTTTCCACGGGCGGGTCAGGGGTAAGATTCTTTTCAAAAGTAGAGGAAAACGAGGCAAAAAGGCCGCAAGAGTGTAAATTTTAAAAGTAAAAAAGTTTTTTTTGGTTACCTTTCAAGGAGTAGTTCCCTCGTGAGACACCCGTCCTATGTACAACGGTTTCCACAGCTCGTCCTACCACTTTCAAGGCGTTTTGGGGGTACGTGACCGTTAGAATGCACTGCCGGTTTAGCGAAAGCGGGCTGCACAACATGAGGGAAAAACAACAATATAAGGAGGTCCCAGTACTCCCGTTCCTACCCACTTTTAATGCGTTGGAGGGACGTGACCGTTAGAATCGCACTGCCAGTTGACGAAAGCGGCTGCACAACACTGAGGGAAACCCCACACAATATAAGGTAGGGCCCATTTTTTCCTGGTCCACCCCCAAAGCGTTTGGACGGGGACTGACCCTTGAATCGCACTGCCATTGAGCGAAGACGGTGCACAAAAACCCGAGGGAACAACACACCCAAAAGGTAGGGCCTAGTTATCTGGTTTTACCCACTTTTAAGCTTGGACGGTCGTGTCCGTTAGATCGCACTGCCCCTTGAGCGAAGACGGGGCACAACACCTGAGGGAACCCAAACACCAAATAAAGGTAGGTCCCAGTTTTCCCTGGGCCCACCCACTTTCAAGGGTTGGACGGTACGTGACCGTTAGAATCGCACTGCATTTAGCGAAGAGCGGCGCACAAAAACTGAGGGGGAAACCAAAAACAAATATAGGAGGTCCTAGTTTCTCCTGGTCCCCACCCCTTTTTAAAAGCGTTTGGGGGACGTGACCGTTAGAATCGCTTGCCCTTGAGCGAAGAGCGGGTGACAAAACCTAGGGAACCAAACACAATATAAGGGGAGGTCCCAGTTATCCTGTCCCACCCCCTTTCAATGCGCGGACGGTACGTACCGTTAAATCGCACTGCAGTTAGCGAAGAGGGTGCACAACACCCGGGGAACCAACACACAAAATAAGGGGGTCCCAGTTACCCGGTCACCCCCCAACTTTTTCAAAA
>JAMZAV010008056.1:0-26479 GCA_024449915.1 Sweltsa coloradensis | reverse complement strand
GTACCAAGGATGAATACGGCTGTACGTCCCATCTGAAACGACGGTGTAACCTTGACTGTCATATAGGTTCCTCCAGTAACCCAGACGTCGAGGAGAACCAAGCCGTTACACTAGCTCTTGAACCCTCCATCTACTCTAACCAGCGGTATATGTGCGTTTTAGGGGAGAACGTTTATTCACTCTCCCCCTGACCACGTCCAAGGTTGCTTAACTTATCTTTAAATTGTACTACTGAATTTGATATGCCTATATTTTAGCCTAGTACTGTATGCAACATTTGTATTTATTTTTGAATATTTATTAATAATTATGTATTATCTTGTGTCTGCATTATGTTTATTTTTGTACATTCTTCCTCAAAATACCACGTTGGCTGAAAGTTTTAGGGCTGGATGCATGACATCACAAACCACTGCTACTAATAGATCAAACATTCGATCGCGCTTATGAAAATCTAGGAAAACGCTAAAGTCCCGCCGCGTTGATGGATGAGCTTTTTTTAAGTTTTTAGTTTACGTGGGATATCTTTACTTTTGCAAGTGCTTTGTTTTTCTGCCGACGCATTGTAGGCGATTGTTGTCAAGTTTCTATTGTTTCTTGTTAAGAGGGTATGCTGAGCTTGGCCCAACTCAAATGCGCGCAAACAGGTGTTGATGATTTCTGCTGAACGGTTAGTAATATCATTACCAAATTTTGAATGGATGTTAATAAAGTACTTTTATATTGATATCCGTAATTGGTTGCACAAAATAAGCGTTAAAGATCCATTGCGAGACATAAGTTCAAAACGTGAAAAAATGGGAAATCCAAAACATGGATTACAATTCTGGAAATTCCCACCAAACCGTTTATCTTACGATAAAACCAAATTAACCTGCGCGTTCACATTGATTTAAACGTTGGGTTCTATTAAGCAAATTTGAGTTAAAAAAATCTGTTCACTTGGAATAAATTCCCGAAATTGACCAAAATTTGAGTAAATTTTGGTGATTTCACTAAATTTTAATTCAAAATCAATGAATTAATTAAGGAATACGCATAAGGGATAACATAGATTTATTCTTTTTAAACGTTAGTGTGAAATTTGATAATGGTGCTATAAACCGTTTACCCAAAAAATCCAGAAATCTGAGCGCTTAAACTCGCCTCCGTTCTAGCCTCAGCATACCCTCTTAATTTGTTATTATTTAACGTAAAAATCTTATATTAAAAGCTTTATTTCTATAGATTCTGGCTAACTTTTTCAACTTTTTCTTTCAGAAAGCAATACATCACCATTATTTTAATGTCCATGTGAAATATGAACGTTGTAGCCCCACCCGTTTGGTCAGAATCGGCCCAAATGTCACGAAAATATCGCACTAAAAATCAAAAATAAATCGCAAAAGTACGATATTCAAGAGAAGAATTTCATCGATTATACCCAAAAACGTGTCAAGTCGAAGTTCAGCAATTTTGAGTCCCCTCTAATTTCCATCAAGATCGCATGTGCCGTTTGCCCGGTAGAGCGCTAACAAACAAACAGAGAAACAAACAAAAAACAAAAACACCCGAGCAAAATTTTTTGGGGGGTCGGTGAAATTGAAGTCTTCGCTTCGCTCATCCAATAACATGTGGCTGTGTTCGAAAATTGACTCTTAGTGGACTTTTAGAAGCAGTGGACGGTAAGTGACTGTTGTGCATCCGACCCTTATTGTTGCTTTAGGTAAGTGACAAAATTAAGAACTGACATTCTTTTTATAGAAATCAATCCAGAAATTAAAAAATCCATCCCAGCGAGGTTTTATAGTTTCTGGATAGATTTCTATGCAATCAATTACACCTACGGGAGTGTTTCCCGATTAATGAAATTGAGAAATAAACTGACATTCTATCATTATGCTGCATCATTTAATTTGGGTACCATTCTTTTATTTTTTGTCCAGATTGTCTTCTTGTCATTAACTGGAGGAGCATAATATAATGATTCTTGTGCTATGAACAAATTATTTAGATTTAATTTATTTAGTTCAGTTTTGAGTTCATCAACTCAATAACCAAACATTTACAAAAATTAAAACCATTAACCAACCACGTATTCTGCGCAAATGCTGGGTACTGACAAGAGTTTTAATTACTACCTACCTAACCTTGGTAGTATTTTCTTTATGCTCTTTGAATTCAAACTCACTTAAACCATTCCAACTCTTGGTCACATAGTAGGCCTACATTATATTTCTTTTATTCTTATGTTCAAGCCATCTTATAATTACTTTGACGTCAGGAGTATTCATAGTTTGCTAGTTTTTAGATTTATATGGAAAAATGAAGATTCTCGTTTTGATTTTTCTTCTACAATAATTTTATATTTCCTCCATTGCCGTTTTCGATTTGTGTCAATCCTGATATTCTTTCTAGTCGAGTGAGACTGTAGTCATCGATTTTTCTTTTCTTTCTTCTTTTTTATTCTTGATTGGATTGGTATTAATCTGAAAGAAGGACACATGTACTTATTAAAGAATTATTTTTAAATACATACACATAGTATAATAATTGCATTTCCCATTAACACACACTGCGAGACCACTCGGCTTCCCTGTGAGGTCATTGCACCCGCTTGGGTTGGGCTCTAGGGCAATTCTCAATGTAACACTTCTTCTTGTTGTATACTTACAATTGGCATAATTCAATATTCATGTCATCATGTGTTTTCTGGTTATCCAGTAGAGATAGGGACACTTCTATAAACAAATGCAACATGGCTAATTAATCTAATTCACAACCCAGAAATCTTACCACATGCCGTCCGTAATCGCTGATACGATTAGGGCGGTGGTTCAAAGCGTATGGCTCTACGAGGACGTGGGTTCGAGTCCTGCATAAGGCATGTTTTTTTGTAATTGTCCTTCATTGCCATCCATCACCACTCATCGTCTTGAATACCTTGAGAAAACGACAACCCCTAACAGAATCGTCATAAATTATTATTTTAGGAAATAAATCCAATCTTGGATGAGGAATTGTGAATTGGCACAATTTGTTGGGGAAATAATTTTATCAGTACTAGACAAATTTTAATATACATACTTCATTTTCTAACGAAGTTACAAAACAATTATTTGTGAACTATAAAGGCATTGTATAAAACATCATCTAGATGTTATGAATGTCAAATTGATTTTATTGTTAATTGATGAGTATCACGGTGAATTTGATAAAATGTTCTTAAAAATATTTATAGTAGGTAGGTAATTTTAGGAGTGTGCCAATATTCAGCAGCTGGCTGCTCGCAAGCAATTCTACGCTTGGCACAATAAGCAGTTTGGTTACGTAACTAAAGAGAATCAGCGGCTGAATTCGGCACGCGGCTTAATTGAGAAAATAGTACAAAGTGACTCCCAGCACAATCTAGTTTCACACGTCAAGAAGAACAGCAGGGACATAAAAAAAAAACTTAAAAGGGAAACCTTTTTTCCCCATCAACTCTCTGCATGATTGTTAACAAATGACAAACAAATTGAGTAAAAAATTGTGAAGGATTTTTTTAAGTAAAGTATTTTTTTTCCCATATCTCATTTATATAGGCCTAAAAGAGAACTCTTTTAAATCAGGCTCTGCCTTAGGGTCTGGTTTTGGGTAAAGACAAAATTTTAATTTTCCAACCATTTTTATCAATAAATGACTTATTCGTTTTAATTTAGTCTTTTATGCTTGTTTTTGTATGTTTCTAATGACTTCACGGGTCTTTAAGTGAGTCGATCTTAAGGGGAAAAATCCCCCAAAATTGTTTGAGAACCATTCCTATTTTTTACATGAATAAGTCAATAAAAAATATTAATTTTACCCCAAACCCCTAGCACAGCCGATTTTTCAGAGTTCTGTCGTATTAATCTGCCAATATACAGAAAGTCATTGTTTTAAAAAAATTTCAGTTTTTTTTAGTACAAACTCAACATAAATGACTACATAGTATTTGTATAAAGTACGCAAAAAAATTTTCCCATCTAAAGAACCCCTAAGAGGAAAACCACAGTTGTAAAGATAGTTCTAAATTCTAATGGTAATTTGAATTTGTTTTAATTAAAATAAAATGCACTGGGATTTTCAGGGACAACAATATCCATATATAAAACTATATTTATCACTAATAAAAATTTCATACTTAAAATAAAATAATAAATATTTTTAGCATAATTGTAAAAGTAATACCCCCAAAAATTAAAACATAAAATAAAAAACAAAAACAAGTTATAAAAAATGAGGAGGGGAGTCAAGTCATAATAACATTACGTCCATTCATATTATTATACTGTACAGACCATTTATAAAAACCTCAATAATTCATCTTTTCTCTTATGCATATTGCAAAGTGAATAGGAATACGATGAAAGAGGAACAAACAAGAAAAAATCCTGAATTGTGCAAATCTCCACCCACCGCCTCTTACACAGTTGGCAATATCCCTGTTAGAAGCTATTGTAAGAAAGATTTGTTTATTTGTCCTGTCCGAGAGTGGGTTAAAAACAGTTGGGAACACGCGGAAAAACATTTGTACGGGAAACCGGTTTTAGAACGGATAAAAAAACAGGGTTTCGACCTTCAGAGATAACACATCGGGTTTTGAGATGTCACCAAATTTTAAAATTTGGAAACAAAACAGTTTAACAAAAAAAAACGTATTTTTTTTTTTTAAAATATGGATAATGATGACTAAAAAGGGTACCAAATAACATTTGGGAATTTTCAGTAACATTTCAACCAAAAAACTTTCCCCATAACCTTACTTTTCATCCTTTTAATTCAAATTCCCGCCCGTTCCCATCAAACCGTTTCGAACTGTTCGGTCGTTCCAGAACAGGTGTTGGAGAGAGATGAACCCCCCAAAACATTTTTTTTTTTTTTTTTACAGCTGAACAACCATTTTCATATTCAGACAGTTCCAAACAGTTCCGGACGGACAAATAAACAAACCGAATGCAGATTGGCGATTTGGCAACATCGTTTTAGAAGCGTACATTTCCTGAGTTAATAGGCGTTAAACTGACTCCAAGGGTTGCTTTTTTTGTATGAAAGTTATGGGACTCTAATGCTGTCTTGAAGTTTAAATACAGTCCTTCATAATAAAAAATAAAAAATGTATAAAAATAAATTTAAGTCACATTTTTTTGTGCTTGAAATCATCAAGTTTACACGTAAAACATCGTAACTCTTTAGTCCCCGAGTCTTTCTTCTCGTAGGGTCCCCCATGGGGACCAGAAGACCGTGTGAGAGTGGGGCTGTTTGAACCGAGAATTTTTCCTCTCCCCCGCGGATCGAAGCGGAATACTCGATTTCTGGTTTCCGTTCTGGAAATAACAAATTTTTAGCATTTAATTTACATTTTTAAATCCCAAAAAACAAAAACATAATTTTAAAACATGAAAGAAAGAAGAATTTCCCAAAAATACAGTAGTTATTCAATCAACACATTTATTTCTATAGAGACCTTTTAAACCCCAATTTGAAAGGGGGTAGTTGAATAAACTGAAACACAAATTTAAATTTCAGAAGATCTTCCGAATCTTTTAAGAAATGAGACAAGTTTTCGATTGAATAAGTTTTCTTTTTATGAACGTTAAATTTTAGAAAAGTGCCTACTTATTAATAAATAAAAAAAGTAACCCACCTATTGTATTGTTTAACTTGGGCAATTTATGTTTAAAAAATTGCGAGGATTTATAAATTTAAAAGCTCAGTTTTTAATTACGTATGAAATAAAGAGAATATTATTATGTAAATAGTTCAAACAAACGTAAAACTTCGGGTATTTTGGCATACAAAAAATGCAAAAACATTTTTGAAAAATAAAAACTAATTTTATGATCTTTTACAAAAAACATCCTCATCCCTCTTGGGTTTGGAAGACTACTCACCCTCATCATGGGCGCCCTCTCCCACCTCGACGACTGACACTTGCTGCAGGTTGCCGACGGTAGCCTCTGAAGAGTGACCGTCCGGTTCTTACAGTCGGCGCAGCGGAAGAACCGCTTGGTGCCCTCGGTGATCTTGAGTCGGTGGCCGTCCGCGCGACAGATCTCGGCCGAGGAGAAAGCAGTGTACTTGCACTGGGAACAAGAACGATGCGGCGTATTTATGCGAATCTGCTGGAGGTGTATTTTAAAATATCTAGTTCATAAAGAAGGATGCAGCAATTCTCCACAGGCATTTATTAATTGTATTTACATACTTGATTATAAGCCGCCCTCGAGTAATGGCAATTTTAAACACCAATTTACCGCTTATGATCAGAACAAAACTCTAAAGATGCAAATAAGTTCCACCACAAATACCTGCCTCTGAATTCTCATATCTGCAATTTATTGTAATCTGCAATTCTTTTACAAGGTCCCACACCTAAAATTTTAAAAAATATTAAACAAAGTTAATAATATAGAGTTTTCAACTAAATGTTGAATTATTTTCACCACCAATTAACCTCTTTCTTCTTCATCTTCTTTCTAACACTCGGTTGGATTTAAACCATTCTCTGCCTAGCCGCCCAGTATTGGTCCGCCACATATTTCCTCTTTTCCAATTTTTTTCAACCACTTTTTTGCATAATAAAAACAAAAATTTACATTTATTTTCACCCCAAATACCTGACGCTGGTCAGGGATACATAAATAAATAATCCTCGGAATAGACTTCAGCAACACATAGGTCTGGCTCACTAACCTCTAAACAAGTCACCGCCTTGCACTTCAATGAGAACGTCTGGCTCACTAACCTCTAAACAAGTCACCGCCTTGCACTTCAATGAGAACGTCTGGCTCATCTGTTCTTCCATCTTCTCCTTGCGCTCCAGCTTGTTGAAGTATTCTTCCTTCTCCTCGTCGTCGTGTTGAACTAGGAGGTCGGCGTGACGCGACCTCACGTCCATCAGCGCGCGGAACTTTGCCTCCTTCACGGCCTCCTCCAGCTTGCGCTCCTTCTCCTGGGCTGACACGTCTGGAACACACAGAGACGGTTACTATGAGAGTAGTCAACTTATATAGCCATAAGTCAACTTATATAAACAATCAATGCATAGAGGTACGTGTATTTCGCTACTGACGATAAAACCGAAATATGTGTAAATCATTTGATTTCAAGAAATGAGCATGAATTGATCAAATCTAGAACAGAAAATGCCAAAATTGAATCACCGCCAAACAGCAAAATATGTGCAAATTACACAATAACACCGAAATTCACAAAAATCGTGTTTTTAACGACGAAAAGCACTAAAAATGGGATTTTTTTGTTAAATTACGGTGTAATTTTCACTATTGTGTGCAGTACAGTTCAATCAACAAAAGGTATTATAAAATAACTATCAGAAAAAATTATGAATTTAGTCTTAGTACCTAAAACCAGTCTGTTTATATAAGTACATTCAAACTTGTTTGATATGTGGCTAGAATAATACGACAGTCGCGATTGAATAATTACACGCATATAAATTGGTAAATATAGATAAAACCGCTGAAATAGAGCTTTAAACCAATAACACCGAAATCTCCAATTTTAAAAACGAAATTTACTACAAAATAAAACCACTTTCAGGGACCTCCATCAATGCAGAATCTAAAATCATTACTATACTGTTAAAAAACTGATTTACAAAGGAGGACAACAACTCTCCCGTAAGCTATCTCACGCTCACCATGCCCTTATTCATTCCCACATTTTGTACAGTACTTTTGTTCTGGGGAGCCCTTGCTTAACGTATTGTCAACGTGCAAAAGTGAGCGGTTAATTTGGGTGGTAAATATAGGGTTGCAGCTACTACCCAATGGTCGCCTATAATCAAGTAAATACAGCAGGCTATATGATTGAAATTGTCTGAGAAATTTCAAACATAGAATAATGAGCATGCCTGTCTCCTCTTAAGGGAACAAGTTAATTAATTACCTGTATCCAAGTCGTCCATCTTTCTCTTCACCGCGGCATAGTTGCTGGTCTTGTCACTAGGTTTGGGTTTTCCCAGGCCCCCGTTCTGCCGCGCCCATTCTACGGCCTTCATCTACAAACAAACAAATGAAATAATTTGCTAGTTTTATACCCTTTTCATTTAGAATTTTACAAGCCTACAACTACGAGTGTTAATAAACAAAAAATTATAACATTAGCCCACATCTCATGCTACCAAAATGCATCTTCACAACATGTGTCCAAAAATTTTAGAATTTTCCACACAAGGATGTAAGTGAGTTACAGATATATACGGTACATGATGACTGTTATTTTAGGCTTTTAAGTTTTAACATTGTGAACACATTTTTTGTAACAAAACAAGTTGATTGTATTTGTTGTATATTTGTGTATTTGTTGTGACTGCAGGGTTGGCTTGGTCGCATGGATTTAAAGTCCCCCACTGAAAATCAGTTTTATAACTGAGTGGGTAGACTCTAAATAAAATTTATTTATTATTTATTTATTTAGGTCAAGTCAAATTACATAATTTTATAAAAGTAGAGAGGCCTGGTCCGAGCGCTAGAATGATAAAATCTCTAGGAAAAGTAAGAATCACAGACAGATAACATGTGTGCACAAACCTTTGCCTGAGCAATTTTACGTTTGGGAATGGGCATCGAAAGGTCGATCGTCCCACTGAAACCTCCAAGGCCAAGTCTCGGAGCCGATCCGCTAGGACCGGGGATTTCCAAGTCATCCTCGTCGAGACTCGGTTCAAAGTCGTTGAGTCTGTTCGCGCGACTCGGAGCTGGTTCGGGCCTGGGAGCCGAGGTCGTTGCACGTTCCACATGAGCTGTACGTAGCGCGGGTGAAGGCGACGTCTTAATTAAGAAGGACGGAGTCACAGCCTCCGTCCTCTGAACGCGATTCTTCATGGACATGAGGAAGCCTGCAACAAGGAGTTGATTAGGTTGTTTTTAATTAAGTACATTTTTTTAATAATATTTATTTATCTTAACAAAACTATTTTTGCTTTGTTTCAATTACCGTATACCTGATTGCAAGCCTACCTTTTTTGACACATTTTTGCAGTTCAAACTGGCACCCCGGCTTGGAATCGATAGCAAACTTATGAGTATTTAAATGCTACACTTTTTTTGTTAGATCAACTTTTAATCAGGGGTCTACTTGCATTCGGTGTCGGCTTGCAATCGAGTAAATAGGGTAATTTTTTTTATTTTCAAGTAAAAATAGTGGGTTTGAACAACCCCAATAATAATGTAAATGTGAGCACATGACAACAACATCTTTTTCAAACATATACGAGCAAGATTGCAAATATCGCCATCACGCAGCAGGGTCTCGTTAATGAGACAACTGAATGCAGTGAGGTTCTTTACTTTTGGCCGACGGCAGCACAAAGTCATCCTTGGGTTTTATCTCCTCCGGATTCAGTCTCGGGTTCAAACGTGTTCCCTCCGGCACAACAATCTCATCCTCTTTCTTTGCCTTCTGCCGCGCCAGGTGGCGCCGGAGCAAGATGGCCGCCTTGCTGCAACACAAGATACGAAGGTAGTTTAGTATTGGCGTGTTGGCAATATATTAATAGTATTAACTAATTTATAATGCATGTACACGCACTTCAAGAGGACTTGGGTGGCAAATTCAAGTGCTCAGCTATCATTTTTTTCTTCAAATAGAATGTGAATAGTTAATTAATACCAAAGCTATCACATTTCACTTTTAAAACAATGTATAGATGCAGAATGTAGGCCTACTTGTGAAACCTCTATTAAAATAAAATAACATTAATTTATCAATTATTGGATATATTGTGAACTTTTATTAGACCTAGTTCATGAAAAATAAACTTAAAAAGTGCACTGGATTAACGATAGGCCTACCTACAGTTACGTTTCTCTCTTTGAAGAAGCCATACTTAAGCACTGATCAACGTGAAAATAAAGAATACAATTTACAATTTGATTAACCAATTTCATGTTAACTAAGTTATGTTATAATAGCAGGTAAGAGTTAATGTAATTTTTAGACTTAATAAGCACAAAACATATCTTACCTATTGTCCTTGGATATAGACGTTGTCTTGGTCTCTTCTTGTTCCCTTTTACTTGATCTACTTTCCGCTGATGTTGAAGAAGTAGACCTGCTACTTTCTTTTGATTTTGATCGTTGTCGATCTTTCATCGAATCCGTTCTCGCATCTTTTGTTTTCTTCTTGACCCTGGGTGAGCTTGTAGCCGGCATTGAGTTAGTAATCTTGTCTCTGTTTTCGTTAACAACACAGTCGTTAGTTTCTTTGTGAGGTTTCTTAAGCGTTGGGGTCGTAGCCTCAACTGATACCCAGTCTTCTACAAAGTCAAATTCACCTATATCTCCGACGGCCTCTGCTACTATTTCTTCAGCAGACCTCGTGTCATGAGGAACCTTTTCACCGTCACTTATCTCAAGATTTGTTATTCCTTGTTCAAAATCTTTGTAGTTAGTCACTCGGTCTTGTTTGGTAACCTCCAAATTTGTCTGTGTCCCTTTCTTTGCAACATCATTTCTTACATCTGACATACATCTAGACGGTCCAGCCATTGCATCATCACTTTGGGGCTTATATCCCGATGAACCTTCCAAATTTTCGTCTTCTTTGACTAACGCCAACTTAGATCTTGAACTGCTCGGATAATGATCTCCACTTAACGCTGGATCCATGTCGCTGGATTGATTATCGTGCGATGCCGACGAAGAACGACGTCGATCCTTCTTCGCTTGTTTCTTAATGTTTTCCACTTTTCCCCCTTTGGTTTCCGTAACATCCGAATTCGTCTGTGTCACTGTCTTCGTGACATTATTTCTTGGGGAGATGACATCCGACGTATGTCTAGATGGTCCACGCACTGCGTCATCACTTTGACAATTTGTACCTTCCGAATTGTTGCCTTTTTTGACCAACGACAACTTAGATCTTGAACTGCTCGGAGAACGATCCATGTCGCTGGTGTGATTATCGCGCGATGCCGAAGAAGAACGACGTTGATCCTTCTTCTCTTGTTTCTTAATGTCTTCCACTTGTTCCCCTTTTGTTTCCGCGTCAAGAGCTTGTTTTGCTTTCCTCCGAGCAAGTATCGTAACAAGCAAGTCCTCCAATTCCTTGTCACTCTTCTCTTCTAAGTCCAAAGCTAGGCTACTTTTCTCTCCATTCTTGGTAGTTTTGGGAGTTGAGACTTTGTTGTCTCTGGAAAAAGAAAATAATGAAATTATATGGAGAATAAGCTGGAAAAGTTACGATAGTTGAAGCTTCTTCTGCTATCGAGGTGACTAAAATATGTTTCTGATTTCACAAAACTGCAGCAAAATCAAAAATATATAGCAGAGACTTCGAGACGTCTTCGTTTGGAGAAAAACCATAACGATACTAGTGGTATCACAAAGGTGTCGGCGTTCTTAAGGTAAGGTTTGAATACACTAACAATGCAGGTAACTATTTTTAATACAATTCAAAAGTTAAAAAATCCATCCCGATGGGTTCGAACCCGAGCCCTCCCCATTCCAGGTGAGATCTATAATATAATGCAACTGCAACTACAATTCAGAAGTTAAATTGTTGCCGTCTCGGTGGTCTAGTTGGCTAAAAGGCCTACCTGGAATGTGGGAGACTCGGGTTCCAACACCGATTGGGATGGATTTTTTTTAACTTCTGAATTGTATTTTTAAAAATTAGAATTCCACCTACGGAAAGGACTAACCAAATCGAGAAACAGATAACTATAGTCAGTGTTGTCTAGTCCTATCTTCATGTAGTGCTTACTCCATGTGTAGGCCTACGCTATACTTAGAGGTAATGAGGAATGGTGATATAAAAATCCAAATTTCGTTTTATAAAACCCAAATTTTTTGTTTTATAAAAACCCAAATTTCGCGTTTTTTTGCGATTTCATTTAAATGATCAAAAACATAAGCCTATATCTTAAAAAAAAAAAATTAAATTAAATTAAAATAAAAAAAATCCCTTTAAACCTTTTAAGTAGGTAGGATGACATAAATTCCAATGTTAGAATCGATTATTGTGACCAACAAATCAATTCAGAATCGATTCTCAAGCAAAAATATATATTTGTACGCACCATTATTTTGGTGGACTATTGCCGCAGAGTCCATGATACGCGTCATTATTTTGGCAGTCTATTTCCGTGGAGCCCGTGACGTCACGAAACGATATACCACCCGCTGCGTGCTAATGTTCGGTCTGGACCGGCACCTTCACCAAAATTCACAAAAATTTTGGACCGGCACCTCCACCATCCCCCCACATTTTGAGCTCTAAAATGCTCAATTTCGCAAGTTAATTCGCGTTTTGACCAGTTTTATACAATTTTGTTCGTTATTTCGCGATATACACGAGATTTCGCGAAATTCACATTTTGAAAATGTGTTTTTTCCATCTCTAAATGATGTAATTTGTCGACAATATTACATTTTATGCAATAAAATGGATATTTATAAAAATTCGCAAATTTCGTTATCACCATTTTTCACTACCTCTAGCTATACTGAATCAACACTCACGTAAGTTTCTTAACGGTTGTCTCTCTCGTTTCAGTTGTATCCGGCCTAACAACATCATCTTTGGCATCAATCTTGGGTTTGGGCGATCTTGTCTTGACCGGCGTCGACTGAGCGAAGCTGACCTTTCCAAGCCTTGTTGCGACTGAAGGGGAAGTCGACTGAGCGTTGCTGACCTTCCCTGACTTCGTTGCGACTGAAGGGGAAGTCAACTGACCGAAACTGAGTTTCCCAGGTTTCCTTTCGAACGAAGGAGAAACGGCCTCAAGCTGAGCACCGAATGAATCTTCACCCAAGTCGCGTGCACGGACTTTTCCCTCGGATTCCTCCACTGTCGAGTCGTTTGAACGCCCGTTGTTTGGGCTGCCGGACGAGGACCTGGATCAGAGCAAAATTAAATTAGTTATGTTTACCAACAAACTTTTTGGCTTCAAATTACATTAGAAACACGTAGGCTACGCTATCGTGAGCAATATGACCTGAATCTAATTTTTTCAATAATTGTTTACACAATAAAATTTTGATTTCTCAATACTATTAACATATTTAGTTTTTTTTAAACAATATATTATATTAATCACTATAACTAATACTCTGTTAACATACGACCTTGGGGGGAACGAGGTTTTCCATAAAACGAGTTTTTTTCCACACCACGAGGGGGCGTGTGATACGGAATTTGGGTGGCCCTAGACCGGAAAGGATCGAGGATTTCGATAAAAAATACCCCCGGTCGCGCGGACCCCGTCTTCCCCCCCGTTTTCTCGAAAATGTCCAAAATTTTCGCGCGCGGCGGGTTTTCTGCACTTTAAGGCCGGGAAATTTTTTCTAATTTTTGCGTCACCCGTCATCTCTGGAGGTGGGCAATACGCATGGGGAATAAGGGTAACCGTTTAAAAAAAACGTTCCGTTTTCAAACGCCGGCCCTTCACAGTACCGAAATTTTTTAAAAATTTGGGAAAACTCTAGAGCTTTGTTCTTTGGTGATTTTGAAAGCTTTAAAGAGGATGCAGAGAGAGTGAAAAAAATTGTCCCGGAAATTTCGTTAAAACGAGAAAAAAAATTACAAAAGTTTTCGTTTTTCAGTGCTATTTTAAAATGTTCAAAAGTCGAATTTTAGCGTCCCATAAAAAACTTTCGTGTTTCAACACCTTCGTTAGGGATGTATGTATCAGAAAAACAAGATTGATTCACACAATGTATCGATTCGTCACGAATGATTTGGTACCCAAACTTTTTTTATTATTGAACATAGTTCGATACGATATGGAAATTACAAATTTGCCACGTATAAAAATTTATCTTCTGAAAATATTTGCACCAACATTTAAATGGGGTGGGCGGGGGTGTAATAACCAAGATTTTAGTTGTAATGTTGTGCTATTAGAATAAAAAATGATTCAGGGAATCCGGTAATGAACGTTTAAACTCTTCGTTTTCACCCTCTGTGGGCGAAAATTACCTTTTACCTGTTATTTTACAGTTTTGTGGGCATCTTTTTCTGGATAAATAGGCCACCTTGGCGGTCGTAACTCAAAGGAGACTTATTTTTTAAAAACGAAAAATATCACTTTGCACGCACGGGACATTTATCTACAGTTTTATAACAAACACTTTGTGTTTTGTTACATTCGGCCGTGTTTTTTCCTTCCGACAAGCAATCCATGTGTAATTATTTAAAGAATGTAATAGCATTTCTTTATCCAACATGATTTTTTGGATGCCCCGAAACGGGCCCTATTTCGACTTTTAGGTCCCTACCATGTTGGGCTAATTAATTAATATGAACATCAATCTTAATAACAAAATTTACTCCGTCTCACTTTTCAAAGGTCCTGAGCGCCGAAATTGCACTTGAAAATTAATTTGTAATTCAAAAACGTTAAATAAATTATTATCATTTTACATTTTGCATGCTTACTGTGTTCGGATAATACTGAGACGCTATTTGTAGCAAAATCTATTTAGTATTTATATCTCAAGTATTGTAAGAAGATGTGCAATGCTCTGCATAAAATGAGGCCCTGAAAGGGTTAAGCCTACTATCCAATTCAAGAAATCAATTCAACACAATATTCACCTGAACAAGGTTCATGTGGAAGATAATGACATTCAAAATCAAAAATGACACACATAGGTACTTAGAACTTGACAAGTTCTACTAAAGCGTATGCGTGCTAGACATTCACCAGGTCAAAGGGTTTTTAAAGGGGCAATTTTGAGTAGTTAAAATATAAATAAATGTAAATAAAAATTAAATTTTGAAATGATTTAATTTTATATAAATCAATGAACCACTACTAGGGGTCGGGTTATGATAAAGGGGCAATCGAGGACATGAACCACTGTTGAGGGCAATCCCAGACTATTTTTGTGTGAGGGGGGGGGGGAGGGGGAATGTAAAGTCGAGTTTTCAATACTTAAACATTTAATATTTGGTGAAATGTATTAACTTTTTTCGGTTTTTACGTCACAGGGCCGCGTCCAAGGCATCCGAATTTCGAGGACTGTTTTGACTTAACGCCGCAATGACACAGTTTGGGGGGGGGGGGGGCGACGGGGGATTTTGGAAATGGGATTTAATACATTTGATCAATATTTTCAAGCCTTTTGACGAAATTATGTTCAATACCAGTATTTCCGTCGTGATGGGCCAAGATGAGGGGTTATGAACGAAGTGGGTGGTGGAGGGGGGAGTGAAGTCGACTTTTCCACACAAAAACCTTAAATATTTAGTGAAATTTAGGAACTTTTTTCGGTTTTGCTGTTTCAAATTATGTCACAGGGCTGCGTGCAAGCATCCGATTTTCGCAGACTGTTTTGACTAGACGCCGCAATTACACAGTTTAGTGGGGGGGAGGGGAGGGGGGGGGATTTTGGAAATGGAAATTAATACATTTGATCACTATCTTCAAGCCTTTTGCAGAAATTATGTTTAATACCAGTATTTCCGTCGTGATGGGCCATGATGAGGGGATATGAAGGTGGAAGAGGGGAAGGGGGGGGGGGGGTAAAGTCGAGTTTTCAGTACATAACAAACACGACAGGGACTGCAGGACGGCTAAAAACGTTACGATCATAATTTTTGCATTGGGAAATTGACGTGTTTTGACCCAGGACTACCGTCACCCTTTTTGGGGTGCCAAAGGGGAATTTGGGATTTGAATTTTTTTCATTTTGAGTTTTTCGCCGAACCGAACACGTCAGCGGGCCGGGTCCAAAAACATAGTCAGGATCTGTCAAATTTTAGACGTGTGAAAAAATTTCTTTGAATTTCTCAAAAAAGTGGTTGGTCATTTTGGTGATAAAAAAACATTTCTTTTCGTCATAACTCGGGCAGTTCTTCTCCGTTCCGGGCCATCTTGGGCTTTACGGAACCGGACTGACGAGGCTAATTTTTGCGTATCCCGGAAAAGCGTCCCGGAAAATTCGGCGTCACGGAAAAACCCGGAAAAAGTACAAAAGTTGTCAGATTTGCCAAATTTTTTTTCCACAATGTTTCGGAGGTCGAAGCGAGTCCGTAAGTGTTTCGAAAAATCGTTGGTCATTTTTGGGAAATCCAAAAAACATTACTTTTGTTAATAACTTTTGCAATTGTTGTCCAATCTCCGCCATCTCGGACACTACGGAACCGGACGTCAGACGCCGACATTTGGCGTCCCGGAAAAACCCGGAAAAATACCAAGTGGTACCAAAATCAAAAAAATGTTTTTTAACAAGTGTTCAGGAGGACAAGGCGATTCCGAAAGCGTCGTGCAAAATCGAACGTCAATTTTGGGAAATCCAAAAAACATTTCTTTTCTCAACAACTCGGGCAATTGTGGGGGGGGGGGGCGATTTTGGAAATGGAAATTAATACATTTTATCAACATCTTCCAGCTTTTTGCGGAAACTAGGTTTAATACCAGCATTTCCATTGTGGTGGACCATGATGTGGGTATATGATGGAGGGGGAGGGGGAAAGAGGGTGTAAAGTAGAGTTTTTAATACATAAACCTTGACTTTTTAGTGAAATTTAGTAACTTTTTTCGGTTTTGATCTTTCCAATTACGTCACAGGGCCGCGTCCAAGACATCCGATTTTCGAGAGATTGATTGGAGAAAGGGGGGGGGGGGGGGGAGATTTTAGAAATGGAAATTAATACATTTGATCAATATCTTCATGCCATTTCATTTTTGGGGCGATACCAATGGCGTCAGAGGGATTAACGGCCCTTTCTACTAAATTATTTTATTTTTAAATTGTTGGTCTATTAAGGAAAAATCAAAAAACACTTTTTTTTAATAGTTCTGGCAATTTTTGTGCGATAGGGTCCATCTTGGGGTCTTTGGAACCGTATTGGTCGAACGCAGCAGGGGTTATTAACAGGGTTTTTTAATTGTTAATAATGTAATAACATTCTTTTTTCTACATCCTCTTTTACCCGCAGCTTCGGGGCGGCGGTAGGATCCGGCGACGTCCCGAAAAGTGTTGGAAAACAAGGAAGCGTCAGCAATTGAACTTTTTGATTATTCTTGGCCATGCATTTGTCGCCTCAGATTTATACTGTTTTAATTACCATAGCCGAGAATGAAAGAAAACTGGAAAACTGTCTCGGTTTGCGATTTTTCCTCATCAGAAGGAAATGTAAAACCTAACATGGTAATACAACCGAACCTTGAATTTTCAAATAATCAGGCAACGGCTAGGAGATTCACGACCTTCGACGGGCGAGACACACCAGATGTTACTGGGATCGTTTCATAGCTTGGCCTGTCTGACGCGTCTTATCTGGAGCATCACATTCTGTCAAGGTCAGGACCGTTCCCGAGGATTGACGTAATGTGGCTCATGACGTGGCGCAGGTTAATGTATCGATAGCAGCATTGCATACAAGTGAGAATGAAGTGGCATCTTTCACATCAGAGTCCCGAACAATTGTCCCAGGAAAACATTTCTCACACATTTTACACAAAAGGCGTAAAAATGTTCCGATTTCAAAAATCATTTTTCACTGTACTAAGAGGCGGCGGACAGCGTCCGGCGGCGTACCGAAAGTGTCACAGGACTTCGGATAAACGACAAACGTTACCCGCAAACTACCGAATCGCGGCTGTACACGGACCGATTCGCGATTTTGTCGCGTCAACGAGGTTTTCCAACTACGAGGTATTCCGAGTACGAGGTTTTCCACGCCCTCCGCGTAGCGGCTTCAAGCCGCGCTTGCGCGACTTGTAATATTACATAGTACACACAAGTACAGGTTGATTTTAAAACATATTTTTGAATACTTCTTTAGGCATTAAATAGGCCTAAGTATTTTTCTTCTAAGGTCATGATGATAGAATGCCAATCGGCTGGAGTACGGTATATTGGTAGGTGTGAGATGGAAAAAAGATGGCGATTGCCCTATAAATATAATTTTAATTTTTGTAATATATTTAAATAAAATTGAAATTGTTGTCTTGCCTTTTAAGCCTACATTAGATAGATACAATGTACTGATATGTAATGAATGTAGTACCTGATGTATCTATTAATAATAAACTTGAACTTGAATTTGAAAAAAAAAACTTTTTCAAACTTTGTTTAACTCCATCCAGTTCATTATTTTGTCTGCATTTGTGTGATTAGTTTTATTTAGTTGTCCTTTTAAATGAGTTTTTATAACTGAATAGGAAAGAATAGACATTAAAGAAAGAAAGAAAGAAAATATGATTTATTTCTCTTAGCTCCGACCTGGATGGCATTGCGTTAGAAGGTTCCGCCTCGCTAGCTACAGCCTTTGGTCTCGGTCCGTACCCCGTCTTGGTATACACGTAGTCGGTCTTGGGATGTCCGGCCAGCAACGCCAGTCGCTCCAAGTCCCTCTTCCGTTGCAGCGAGTTCTTCTCCACGAGCGCGGCCGTCTGTCGGTTGCGCGACGGCGCCTCCGCGGCCGGTACGAAACCCATCGAGCGATGTTTGTTCGCCGCGTACTCGGATAGACTCTGGAGGCGGGACTCGTCTCTCTTCATGTGTTTGCGACTGGGGGGTGCGGCTGACTGGGCCATGAAGCTACGGCCGCCGTAGAAGACCTGGCGACACACTTTGATGTGATATGGTTGTAGGGAACGAATAGTGGTCGATGGGATGACCAAGAGAATGAATGTTGTAATTACGACAAGTCATACTCGTCCGTTTTTAGAGAAAGCTTTTAAGGGGTGCCAAAAATAACAAAATAAAATCTTTTTTTATTTAAAAAAAATTGTTCAAAATGTATTTAAAAAATTATTTGAGTCGCATGGCTAGGAAGAATTCTATTTCTATTAATAATCCAAAAGGGTTGAAAAGAACAAAACAGAGAAATTTTGAAAATCTCGGTCACAGGCCTAATTCCAAAACAGGCTAACATGTTGAATTTTGAAACCATAAAGAAGTAATGCATAGTATTAAAAAATAAGAAAAATATCATCTTTTCTAGGTAAGCATTGAAAACAATTGGTTAATTTAAAATAATGGTCTATTTTAAATCCAAAATTTGCCTAAAAATTATAAATATTGAACCATAAAAAACAAAATTAGTATTCCTTTCCTATTAAAATTATCAGACAAAAATTGCGATTTCATTTTGTAGGTAGGTACCATAAGAACCTGAATTTCCCCCCCCCCCCCCCCCAAAAAAAAATTAAATGGTATTCACCGTATTCGTATTCTAATAATACATGTAAAGGATTAATAAAATAAGATAATTAATTCACCGTTGCAGACTTGTACACGATACAAATATTGGTTTTGTTTTCGCCAGTTGTTGCCATTTTCTGAAACTAATTCAAGGTAGGCCAATATGTTTAGAAGAAGGAAGAAGTAGATGGGGAGGCCAAGGAAGCGGTGGAAACATTTGCTTGCGAAACCAAGCTGCTTCTGGCAGGAAATGGCAATTAATAATTAATAATGCCTATAGAGTTTAAATTTGCGATTGTTTCGGTTCGAATGTCCAAAGTTAATTTGTGCTTCTTTGCTTTGTGCACGTTTACCAGTGTGTAAAATTTATTCCCCAATATAGATAGAGGTTTCCTAAATAATAGCAAAGGACAAGAAACGTTCCCCGTCTCAGTAATTACGCACGAGCGTCTCACCTCGTGTTTCCCGAGGACCTTGTTACGGAGGTTGACTCTCGGCATCGGAGCCTGGAGTTCCGAGCGCCGAGAACACTTCTGGTACTCCTGGGTCATGTGATAGATGCACACGCCAACTGTGAACTTGTTCACGAAGGCCGTGCATTTCTCACCGTTCTTCTTCCTAGGATCAGAGACAAACCTTTAGATAGCCACCTTATAAGTAGGCCTACAATGTTCCTTTAACTCGGACAAGTAAAATGAATTCACTTTTATGTATTTTCACTAAGATATCAAAATCATATTTTTTTGTGACTATTAATAACAAAAATCTGAGAATATGATTTAAAAATAAAATATAGGCCTACTACCGTATTTACTCGATTATAGGCCGCCCTCGAGTAATGGCCGCACCCTTATTTTGACCACTCAGATTTTAAAGATTTGGATATAAATACTATTGATAAATGGCTTCACATAATGGCCGCACCCCACTTTTTGAACTTGACAATTTCAAATAAACCCGAGGCCTATACTCGCATAAATACAGTAGGCCTAAATCATTTTTATTCTAAATTGTCATTTAAATTTCATTTAAAAACGGTAACTGGATTCACCATCATCATCCATATTGTATGCAGAGAAAGGAAAAGGAAAGAAAAAATAAGGGGTAGAGAAAGGGGGTGTAATACGCTTGCTCTGCCATACTTGGGTATGTAGGGGGGTTGTGTGACTAGGTGTGGTAGTCTACATCATTAAAAAAACAAAAATCAAATGAGAATCTTGTTACATTAAGGCTATTCCACCGCGTTTTTTTTATTTTCCAAAATATGCTACTAAGTCAAAATATAGTGAATGGCTTTGAAACATGGCTATTTTAGAAAATCAAAATATTTTTTCCAAATTTTTCTGATCCGGTACACGGCCAATATAGCCACCTCAAAATAATTTCAAACTTCAATTCGCCAGGGCACACCATTCAACGTAGGGTGTTGTGCTTTTGTGACATTAATTTTCAACTGTTTTTCTTTGGACTGACTGAGAGAAAAAAGATTTATTTTAACAATTGTATTTCCTGCGAATTATTTCGTTTGGCGGTACATTTTGAGGTGGCTATATTGGCCGTGTACCGGATCAGAAAAATTTGGAAAAAATATTTTTGATTTTCTACAATTGCCATGTTTCAAAGCCATTCACTATATTTTTACTTTGTAGCATATTTTGGAAAATAGAAAAACGCGGTGGAATAGCCTTAATTCAAAATAGTATTAAAGGCAGCCGAAACGTTCCGAGTGATATTTCACACTGTACTTACGTGGCTTTACATATTCCGTAGTCCTAACGTTCCGAGTGATATTTCGCACTGTACTTACGTGGCTTTACATATTCCGTAGTCCTAACGTTCCGAGTGATATTACGCACTGTACTTACGTGGCTTTACATATTCCGTAGTCCTAACGTTCCGAGTGATATTACACACTGTACTTACGTGGCTTTACATATTCCGTAGTCCTTGCTTCCCCCGAGCACCATGATCTTCTGCGCGGAGTCCACAGAGAGAGCGGCCTCATCGCTGCTGTCCCTGGAAGCAGACGGAGGATTCAATTTGGGGAACGTCAAGTAGGGATGGCAAGCTGGTTGATTGACAGGTCAAATAATTGGTCAAAGTAATATATTTACTTTTACTTATTTACCTCGTCGACACTTGGCACCACTCCATAACATAAGTTTCATTCCCTAACAAATTTGCGATTGGACAATTCACTGTTGTTGTCGAACTTTTCGACTCTAGCAGACAGTGCTAGTTTATGGTATGGTATCGTATCCCATTCACTCATTTTCATCATTAATTATTATTTATTAGGGATGTCAAACGAGATGAAAATTCATATCGATAATCTCGCCGAAATGAGAGTAATATTGTGATATACCGCGATAATATCGTGCCCAAAATATTGCGCCGATACGGTCACTCGGTTATCATATTGCGATATACCGGCATAAAACTCGCTTTTCTCGCACTTGCGTCAATTTGAATTGCGTGCCATCTCAACGCTGGTCGGTGGATTGGCTGCCACCTGCGACGAGCCCCTCGTGAGCCACAGTATGAAAGGTGTGTGAACTGTAAGTAACCTTGCTGATGATGACAACATGCATGCAGAATTTATTTCTTGCGTGGCCCTACCACAGGTTTGGTTAAGTGTTGTGAGTTTTGTTTGCATGTTGTTAGCTGATTTTTAGTGGCCACCATCCGCCTGATGAGTCCCAGAAGGACGAAACGCGTCGTGGATTAAGGTAACAACTTTAAATTAGCTGCAATTGTCATCAGCAGGTGAAAAGTTTTGTTGCTCCCAGCCCTTCAGGCTGGGCTTTTATGTTCTCTTTGCTTTCCCAACCTATCAACCCTTCTCCAATCTAACTAGCCAATAGGGACGCCTGAATAACGCCGAATGGAAATAACGCCGAAACGATCGTGTGTAGTGTACTTACAATTTTCCTCCTAACCTTTTCTTTCCTAACACAAAAGAGTAGCGTGGTAGGTACACTACACACGATCGATTCGGCGTTGGTCCATTTGGCGTTATTTTGCGCCCCCAGCCAATAGGCCTTTTCCAAGCTAAAAAATATGTTCTTGTTATTTTACTGCACCATAAATTAATTACCAAATTTACCATATCGACTGTAAATTTTACGGTAAATCCATAGGCCTATCAATAGAAATTCAAATAATATTCACAAATATCAGTTGAGATTTGAGAAATATTCTATTCGTTATGTTTTTGTCGTTGTGCCCTATAAGCTTACATTGGCTACATATCAAGTGCCGTAACTTACCGATTGTCGATGACGGATGGATTGAGAATGGCTACGACCGTCCCCACGGCCGTCTTCCAAAGATTCTTGTGCGCAGAACTGAACAAGAAGACGGTAACGCTTTTCAAGACACCCTTCAGGTCGCTCAGCCTCCAAATGCTGTACTGCTTACCCTAGAGACAGACATTATTAATAGCTTAATGGGTTAATAAGTAGGTATGGTAGGGAGTGTTTGCCAGTAGACTGAGAAATGAGTGAGTTACCTTCTGCGAGGTCCTGACAGGAGACTTGAAGACCACGACCCCAGCGATTACCCAGTCCGTATCTTTGTCCCTATTGGACGCGGTGAACTGTTTCACAGCTCCCATGTCCACAGGCGTCCGTCCAATCATTCGCTCTTTCAGCGTCGAGCCAGAAACCAGCGGATTCCTGCAGACAATTTCAACATAATTTTTATTTATTTATTTGTCATTATTTGGTAGTGCCTATTATGATTAACCATTAATAAAACATGTATTTTTAACAAAGACTAAAACCTAGTTCTATAAAAAATAATATTTCCTTCCAAATATCAAGATTCAAAAGAAGCCTACAGTATTTTATTATTGGTAGGCCTATACCAGTTAGATTTCGTATCGGCTATATTATTAGGCCTACTAGCGTTCAACTCAAGTTGAACTCAGGTTGAAAATGCATTAAAAACTCAACTGTCATTGCAACCCTTGTCCGTTTAAACTATTAATTAATTTAACCAGCGTAACCCACCAGCACTTGTTGAACGATAGTTGATAGTTGCCTACATAATATAAATTGAGTCTTGCATAAATTGAAAAGTTTTTTCATGGGTGGTGTGTCATTCTCATTTCTAAGGTTTTGAAATCTTAGCAAGTGTGATAAGAATGAAAAGTCTTGAGGCTACACGAAATTACAGACTAGAGCCCAACAATATCATTAAATAAAGAAGACTGAATTGTGAACAAAGACCAAGGCCAGTCATTCAAGTAGGCCTAAACTTATAAACTTCACGAGGTCCACATATCTTGACGTTGTACTCACACAAGTCTCATATGGAAAACAGGGTCCGTGTCGACAAGTTCCTTGGATGGTTTTATCGGTGCAGCGAAGGTTGACTCATCAACAGCTGGAAAGAAACAAGATTACTTTCAACAAGTACAAACTAAACCGAGATCCGAAGAGAGAAAAAATGATACATTAGACTAAACTTAATAATTTATTTATTCATATTTCAATGGCACGTTTGAAACATGGTGTGATTTTTTTTTTATTAAAAAATAAAAAATCATGATTTGTTTGATTTAAATAGGCCTAAGATTTTTTTATTTTTCTGATTCAAATCAGATTTTAGTGTTTCAAAACTTGGCAAGTTGGTGAGCGGATCAAATACTTTCACAAGCGTTTCAGAAAATATAATTCATTTTTTTTTTCACGGAAATCTTTGCCAAAATCAGTAGGCTAGAACTCTTGTATTTGTTGCTCAAAATGAAGAAAAAGAGCATTTGATTTTAAATCAATGATTTTTTATTTTTACTTAGATAAATGATTTGATTTAAATCTGATTTAAAATAAAAACATCCTGTTTGAAATAAAGTTGACGATGACGATTTGAATTCTCAGTTTTGGCTTTTGGGATATGATAATTTGAATACTGAAACCAAAATCTTTCTGAAATGTTAGCCAAGATAGCTTTTCATTTTATTCTTAACTTACAGGTAGGCTACTTACTACTCACCGGTGAATGCCTAAATCAATTATCTTATCAACAACAGAAGGCCTATGTAGCCAACTGAGTGGGTAGACTCTAAATAAAAATTTATTTATTTTATTTTTATTTAACTAGCCCAACTATTATTGCTGAACACTGTGACTTGTTTGCTACTCTACTATAGGCTAGACCTAATGATAAATTTATTAATGTTTAGGCCTACCGGTAGGCCTTCCTATTATTAATTGTATTTTTGTTTTATTGTTAGGCCTATATTATTTAATTTAATCTTTAACTATGAATGGTTCTAAAGGTGAAAGAGCAATCATGCCGGTTGAACCTTGCTATTTTGTAGGGATGTGCGGGTACCCGAAAAACGGGTAATTTTCGGGTAGGTAAAATTACCCGACCTCGGGTCGGGCCGTCAATTCCTACCCGAAAAAGTCGGGTCGGGGAGAAGTAAAAAGAAACACGCCAATCTGCTCCTTTTAAACCTCCCGCTCACACGCCAAACGAACAGCTGACGTCGGAGCGGACCAATCGCTACGACGTGGGCGCGGCTATGCTATGATGCTGTGTCCTCTTGGCTCTTCCCGTCTTCCGGCGCTGTCCCCGCTGGAGTAATAGGCCCTAGGCCCTACTGACCGTCATTACTCGTCTTCTGGTTATTCAACGCTAATAACGGCATAAAGCAAGTTGAATATTACGTACGTAGGCGAATGGTGAAAAGGTGAAAAAGAAACAACGCTAATAAACATCGTCTAATGCCTAGGCGGCAGGCCTAGAAGTCCGATCTAGTGCCCATCGTTGCGCGCAGCAGAGCGTTGGGCGGAGTCAGACCGAAAGGCTGGTGCAAACGCGCGATTTCGTCAGATGCATGGCTGTACAAACGCATGATTTCGTGGGCCCGGGAAGAGAAAAATACGCGATCGCATCGGTTTTTTCTTGGGTTGGGTCGGAAATATTAGAAAACGATCGTTACGATATTATTTCCGAAAATAACGACGATTGATGCAGGAAAACGATAATAGCGGGGTTTCACTGTACTAGGCCTAGGCCTACTCAAGCAAAAGTTCATAAGACGCCGATTTGGAAGTACTTCGTGTCACACAGCCCAGAGGGGCTACCTGCACCAATGCAAAACTGTTTTCTAGGATTTTTTTTTAAAATGGATTCACAAATTAAAAAAAATTCACTACCCGAGCCCGACCCGAGCCTACTTAAATTACCCGAGCACGAGGGTACTTTCAATTACCCGACCCGAGCCCGACCCGAGTTCAAAAACCACTACCCGCACATCCCTACTTTTTTGTTTATATTTTATATTAGGTAATATTTTTTTGGTAGGCCTACCTACCTGTAGGCCCTATATCAAACAACAAATAAGACTGATCCATCTATATCTAACTACCGTAGGTACCTAGCTAGAGCGTACCTCTTTTCGTGGTCCACGACGCCGACTTCCCCGGCTCGTACCGGCCGCCCGAGTTCTCTTTCGGCATGAGCGTCTTGATGCTCCGGCCGTAGTCGTTGAGCCTCGCCTCCTGAAAGTTCCGCCGGTCTTCGTCGTCGGACGAGTCCGTGTCCCCACGGTGAAGTAGACTCGGTCCGTCGGAAGCCGCGGCAAGATTGTCTATCTCATGGAGAACGTGCGCGCTCACTTTGCGTCGTTTCTTCGCACTAGGACCAATTTGTTCGAGCTTTTGCAGTTCGGACGTGAAGTCGTCCACGTCTTGCGGTCCTAAACAAAAGAAGATTAAATAAATTAATGGTGCCTAAAAGAAAAAAATTGGGCCTAGTGCAAAAATAATAGTAGATCCCTACCACATTTCATCAACCCATAAATACTAGTCTAGGCTACTACGTAGCTTCTAGCTCTAGTAAGAATTTCTGTGTGAAAATATAGGCCTAGCCTAAATAAATAGGTAATAGGTAAATAAATAAATTCGTAGGCTATTTAGAGTCTACCCAGTCAGTCACATTATAACTGATTTTCAGTGGGGGACAGTTTTAAAACCCAAAACGAGCAAACCAAAATGCAAAATGCATTGTTGTTGTAATGCTACTAGTATTTCAAATATGTACTAAAATGTAGTTTAAATTGTAGTTTCAGCATCTAGGCTATGTAATTAGATTTATTTAGTTGTCCTCATTTGTAAATCAGTTTTTTATAACTGAATATGATGACGTTAAATAAATGAATTAAAAAATTTAAAAAATAAAACCCTGTAGGCCCCGACGCAATCGACGAGTGAGAGATAACCAACCAAAGATCGCTACCGGTTGCTTATATTTTAATAGAAAATTGGCATCAGTAGCTATGACAGTGCGAACACCCGGGGTCACGCCAGAATCCAAGGTCTTTGAAAAAACTTTTTTT
>JAMZAV010008055.1:0-35078 GCA_024449915.1 Sweltsa coloradensis | reverse complement strand
GGGGGAAAAAAAGTTAAACCCCGTATATTAATAAATTTGATATACAAGTGCACAAAAATGTTGACATTGAAAATAACAAATTTTTGCACTTAAGCCCTTTTGTCACTATATCTCAAGACGCACGCGCGGGAGCTTCGGGGACTTTTCAACTATTGCTTAGTAGGTAATCTGAGCCTGTGTGCAAATTTTCAGCTGTTCGGAATTTTGTCCGGGAAAAAGTCTTCCACTTCCTGGCTATACTGTGGCTGATTCGTGCCCGATCTAGCAGAGAAAAACAAAACCGTTGAGTGAGCTAAACTGAACATGGACGGGAATGGTGATGGGAAACACAAAACAATTGTTTGACAATCTTAAACAAATGCTAGCATCCACCAAAGCATTAGCGTGGGACAAGGAAGTTCATATCCATGTTGACGCAGGACCAAATGGACTGGGAGCTATCCTTTCACAATGCGAAGAACAAGGTGAATAAGACGTTGTAGCATATGCTAGCCGTGCACTAACAAAAGTTGGGGGGGCAAGGGTTCCCCCACGTCGTGGTCGTCTCCGTCAAAATCGTCATTCGTCCGTGTTGTCATAGTCGTCGCCGTCGGGGAGGTAGTCAAAGGGAAGGGGAAAGTCCCCGACGACGACCCAGAGCTCGCCATAAGTTTAAGATAGAAAAACTTCCCCTAATCACGGGCCAAACTACGAGAAGGTGCGAGTTGGAATTTGAGGGTCATGAAGCTCCAAATCTTTGTTCCATAATATATTTCAAAGCTTCTCGTATGGCATACAGATCAGCAGTAAGAACAGAACACATGCCATGAAGTCTAAAACCATTAGTACTGCCGCCACAATAGTAAGCGCAACCAACCTTCGAGCCAGTTTTAGATCCATCAGTGAAAATTAATTTAAACGTTCGGTATTCGTAACAATAAGCTTGAAATCTACTTTGGGAAATTACATCTGATGTTGTGGACTTATTATATCGGCAAAGGTCGAAACGAATTTTCGGTTTCGGAAGGAGCCATGGAGGCTATTGGCTCAAAACGAAACTCATTAGATTGGGTACATCAAAATTTAAAATTCTTAAGAGATGTCTACAACGTGATCCGACTGGAAGGATCGCCAATGTTTTGGTATCGTAATGACGGACAAATATTTTAGCTAATAGAGCGTCATGAGATGGGTGGTTACGCATTGCCCGGATCTTCAATACGTTAACCCAACAAGTAATCCCGTCTTTCTGCGAGGGAGATCATTCCTGCCTCAGCATACAGGCTGAGGACGGGACTAGGCCCAAAATAGCACCCAGCGCCAGCCGGAGACCACTGTGGTGGACAGTATCGAGAAGTTTCAACATGGAATCACGGGCTGACGAGTAGACCTAAAAAGGCTAAGTCCATTACGGACCTAACCAGTGGGAAACCCTATATTTAATTTTCAACAAAACATCGTTTGCGCCCAAATTTTGTGACGTGTTATCTCCGATTTAGTTCAGTATAAAACTCCAAGCCAAGAACGCGAATGTGTGGGTTTTAAAATTTTAGTTGCACACCGTTTAGGGTAAGACGTGGATCTACGTGCATATTCCTT
The DNA here is from genome assembly GCA_024449915.1 of Sweltsa coloradensis. Lineage (NCBI taxonomy): Eukaryota > Metazoa > Arthropoda > Insecta > Plecoptera > Chloroperlidae > Sweltsa > Sweltsa coloradensis. The sequence continues at coordinate 33,500 of JAMZAV010008055.1, read as the reverse complement.
CTGTGACAAAAGTAAATGCATTGTGTTTTATCGTCAGAAAAACTTTGTGTCACGTTCTCGGGCCAATCACCGATGTTGTTCAATGCAATCAGTAGATGTCGTTCGGCAACGGAAATGTTTAGCCATAGAAAACCCCAAGATAGTAGATTAGTATTAGTAGTTTAGGGCGCTTCAACAGCAAAGATTTTCGGCTCCAAGATAATTCGTAAATATGTATGATGTAAAATACGGGGGCAAACCCAACCAAAAAGAAGGGTTTTCGAATTTTTTAAAATTGTTTTTTTTTAGGCAAATTTTGGGAAATTTCAAACTTTTTTGGGGTGGCTTTAAAAATTTTCCCCGTTTGGGGCCCCGGAGCCCTAGCAAGGAGAAAAAACCAAAAAACCGTTGAGGGGGGAAGGGCCAAAAAAAAAAAAAAAAAAAAAAAAAAAAAAAAAAAAAAAAAAAAAAAAAAAAAAAAAAAAAAAAAAACCCCCCCCCCCCCCCCCCCCCCCCCCCCCCCCCCCCCCCCCCCCCCCCCCCCCGGGGGGGAACATTGACAATTTTAGGGAAACCAGTGAAATTTTCCTTTTACAAAAGTAAATCAGGTTTTACGTGAAAAATTTTTCCTTCCGGGCCAATCCCCGAGTTTTTCAATGAAAAACAGTGAGCTTTGGAACAAATGTTAACCGGCATAAAAAATAAGTTGGAAGTTAGGTTTGGGCGTTCCGCAAAATTATTCGCGTCCAAGAAATTCTTTTTGGGATGAAGAAAAATACGGAAAAGGAAAAAAGTTTAAAGATGAAAAATTCCCAAAGGGCAATTTTTTTGAGAAGTAAAAATGGAAAAAAGGGGGGTAATGCTAAATTTTTGTAAAAATCCAAATTCCAAACATAATCAAATTAACGAAAAAACTTGAGAAGTCTAAAATGAAAGAAGCAACCACTTCAGATTTTTTTTTTTTTTCAAATAATTATTGTTAAGTTTTCGATGTTGGGCTTTTAAGAAATTTGAAAGTTTTTCCCCTTTTTCAAAGAAAAAAGCTTCTAAAAGAAAATTAAATTTGGGGGTCCAAAAAATTACTTAGAAGAGAGTCAAAAAATGATAAAACGGAAGCCCAATTTGTTCAAAAGGGGACAATTTTTTGGTAAAAAGAGGCATGGGTGGGTGTGTTGCCCTATACGTACCCGCCAATAAACCTCTTACGAGAGAAAAGTAGGGAAAGGAAGGGGGGGCACCCAGGAAAGACAGGGCAAAACGAAAGTTATTATCCGCCAAAGACAACAATCCGACCTAATTTAACATATTTTTAACCCCACTTGGCATCGGAAACGGTACGAGGTAAAATCAGAGAAGCGTTTTGCGTTGCACTTTGGTGCAAGCACCCTCCTCTTTGCCAAGTAAAGCAGGGGACCCGCAGAAAATTTGGTCCCCTCTCGCTGAATTTTCTCCATAAGAAAAAATTGTCCAAACAAAGGGTGAGTAAGAAAATAAGTAAGTGTGAAGTATTAAAACTATCAAAAACCAAAGTTCCCATTTGTTTCATAAATTTTAAAGCTTTGTTCCAAAATTTTCACGTAAAAAAGAACAAAAAAAAAAAAAAAAAAACCCCCCTAAATTTTTTAGAAAAAAAATGAAAAACCAACAAAAAATTTGGGGGCCCAAAGAAAGCGCAACCCAAAATTTTAAAATTTTTTTTTTAAATTTTTGTCAATTTTGGAAAATGAATTTTAAAGAGGTTTTACGGTTTTTTGGGCCCAAAATTTTTAAAAAAAAAAATTCTTTGGGGGGCTTATTAATCGCCAAAAAGGTCCCAAACCCAACCCGGGCCCGGGGGCCCACTTTTTGGTTAAAAAAATTTCCAAGTTGGGAATAGAAAAACCCCAAAAAATTCTTACGACCAAAAATTTTGAAATATTGGAAAAAGAAAAGGGCCTCCCGAAGGGGGTTTACGATTTAAATTTTTAATTTCAACAAAATTTTCCCTTCTGGAGGGGGTATCTCCCAAATTGGTGATTCACCCCCCAAAGCCCGAGCCCACGTGGGTTTTAAATTTTCAAAGTTTAGGGGAAAGGGAACAACGGCAATCCATTCGACAAATGAAAAATTTTTTTCCAAAAAATTTGTCCTTCCCCCCACCCCGATTTTAAAAAGAACTTAAATTTTTTAAAAAAAATTTGCCGAAATTTTGGGAAAACCCCAAGTTTGAAAAAAGGGGAGAAAGGGGGAATTATTTTCCCGGGGGAAAAAAGTAAAACCCGGGAAAAAGGGGGAAAGGGAAAGCGAAAAATTTTCCCTTGGGGAAACCCCTGGTTAAAAAAAATTTAAAAAAATTTTAACCATTTAAAAAATTTCAAAAAAGAAATTCGGATGAAAGGGTGCCTTTTACCAAAGGGGAAAAGGGAAAAATCCTAGGCCCCGGGTTTGGTTCTTTGGGGTCTTTTTTTAAAAGAAAATTTTCCGTTTTTTAAAATTTTCCCTTATAAGAACGTCGGGCCGGGGATGAACCCTTTTAAATCAGAAAGTGGAAAGGGCAAGCCACGGTTCCATACCCACAACGGGCCTTATTGGCCCTCCTTCACAAATTTTTAAGAAAGTAAGAATTTTTAAAATAAAGGGGTTTTTCCCAAATTGTTTAAAAGCCCGGGGAATTTAAAATGCCCCCAGGGAGGACCTCTTAACCAAAAATTTGGAGAAGAAAATTGGTTGGGGAAAAGGGGAAATGAACATTTCAAATTTGGGTTCCCCTCCCCCCGGGGGGGTTTTTAAAAAAATTTTAGGGAAAGGAGCAATCCAAAAAAGGAAAGGGGTTTGCATTTATTTAAAAATTGTCTTTTCCCGCCCGTTTCCTTAAGAAAAAGGGGCATCGCCTTTCCCCCCTCTTTTTCCCCCCCTTTCTTTTTCCCCCTCCTTTTTTTCCCCTTTTCCCCCCCCCCCATAGCAGCTTTTGTCTTTTAGAAGAAAAAGTGGGAGGGGCAATCACCGGGGAAATGTCTGCGGTAAAAGTAAAAGCCACCATTTTTAAGAATCCGGGAAAAAACATTGGGGCCGAAAATTTTAAAATTTTTCCCCCACCGTGCTGGAATTTTATTGGGAATTGTGGGGAGTTTTCCAAAAATTTTTACTCTTTTTAATGATGATCGGGCTTGGCCTTCGGCGCTTGAAGGTTTTCAAGTCTCAGAAGTGGGTATGTATAAATGTTATAAGCTTTTTTCCCGGGTTTTAAATTGCGTCTGCGCATTCTTTTTTCCCCAAAGGAACAGGTTGGTGACGCTGTTACCGGCAGTCAATGGTATTGAAAAACGGAGCAGCATCTAGTAAACATGGCAAATTCAGCCAGAATTTCGTTGGAATCACGAAAACGAGTGAAGTTACTTTTTTAATGCAGACTCACTCAGGTCTAAATTTTTCCCCAATCAGCTTGATGAAATTTCCCATTTTGTTCTGGACAAAACACTGGCGGTGTTGCGAAATGTATCCAAGTGGAAAGTGGTCAACCTGAAGATCTCCAACGTAATTAACCCAAGCCCAGGGACAGGTGGGTGGCACATCACAAGATCATTGTAAAGGGTTCCCAGGTAAGTGTGAAAGTGCAACTGGTCCCAATTAAGAGGGAAACGTTGCGTTCTGCACGAAAACTGCCACAACATCGCCTCTACGGTCTGATGTCGTTGAGCCCCGTTCATGGTGAGCATTAAAAAACGCCCGCCAATATAAACGGTCTGGCAGTTTAGCAATAAGCTCCCTATCACCTTTGTAAAAATTTAAAGAGGCGGATGTATATGAGCAAAAAGAGTAGGAGGATCAGATGTGCTGTAAAGCAATAATTGAAGACGAGAATTAATATTAACAGAGTGGATGACGAGTCAGTACCAAATGGGGACACCCCCCCTTCACGGTCACCACCCGGAAAAACAAGACGGTTTTTTGGTAGGTTTTTAATTTTGGGTTGCAGTGAGTTTTTAAAGAGAGTTTCCTGAAATAGAATGACATAGGGTTGTTGTCTCTAACAAGATTTGAGTTTTTTCGGTTTTTGGGAGAAACCCCGACAAATTTCCCCGAGAAAAGTTGGCTATAATGTGGGGGTGTTTGAATTTAAAAAAATACTAATGAGAGGTTTATTCAACCGGGTGGTATCCAAGAAGCAAGGTGATGAGTGAAGACTTGCTATTACATCCATTTTAAATTTTTTGAAGAGTTTCGGATTCTGGTCCATTTTAAAGGGTCAGAAACCTGTCCCCTTCGAAGAATGAACTTTTTCGATCGATTTTTTTTTTTTTGTGCCAATATTTGTTTGAGCACGTTGAAGAACAACAGGGGGGAAACAAGAATCCACTGTTGTTGGTGTAGATATTTTTTTAAAAGCACTGTAGTGTGCTGGAAGATGTTGCTACTGGTGCGCTCGCTACGTGCAGAAACCAACCCTCCATGAAGGAGATCGGCTGGGTTTCATCTGCGGCGTTGAGTAACAGCATTTTTCTTTTTGAAGGTGAGCAGGTTTATTAGGAACACATTCGGCATGAATTCTTGAATTTTTTTAAAAATTTAAGGGCTTACCCAGTTGACAATCAAGGTTTTATTTTTTTCGCCTGTTGTTTCAAGAAAATCCCCAAGTCGTCGACGAACAAGAGGACGTTCTAGAATCACCCAATCATGCCACCAAAAAGTTTATGACCTCAACGGGACCCCTGATGTACGGCGGCAACCCGCTTTTCCAAAACCCGATTCAACAAAGTACATGCAAATTTTTAGCCAATTTTAAATTTAAAATTTAAAAATTTTTTTATTTTTTTTATTTTTTTTATTTAATTTAAATTCTACCTAAGGAAGCATGGTAAAGCAATCCTGAACCAAAGTAGGGCCAACGCCGATTCTACTGACATTTTTTCTGAAAGAGAAACCCCCCTTAAAAAATAAACAGAAAACTCTCCCAAACGGTATGATACTAGCGGACAGCCATGTCGGCTTTTTTCAAAGTAGTGAAAAGTAAACTGACTCAAACCCCACCACCCCAAAAAATTAACTTCAAAATAGAGCCTAATTAACCAGGGCTTGTGCAATGGAAGTGGGGCTGAAACTACCAGAAAAGCAAGAACTCGGGTAAAGACACTTTGGATAGCAGTCTAATGGGCATGGAAAAAAAAAAAAGGGGGGGCATAAAAATAACACAAAAGGACTGACCCCCCCTTCGCGAAAAAACCCCAATAGCGCAAACCCCAAAGGGATGTTCGAGCTCTGACCCCGCTTCGACTCAGCCCAAAAAAAATTACAAGAGATCATAGAAACGAGTGGATCTTTAACATATTTTTTATTTGGGTTTTGCTTAAGTTTATATTAGACTTTGGCTCATCAGCGAAGGGTGAGACGTTAGGGGGGACGCGGGGGGGCAAGGGGGAAAGCCCGTGCTGGTCAGAAACCGCACAAGCTATGGGGAGGGCAGGGTTTTTCCCCCCCGTCGTGGGCGTCTCCCCTCTGTGTATCATACTCCGTGTTTTCATGTCGAAAGGGAACGGGAAAATTTCCCGACGACGATCCCCAAAAAAACAATCACATCCACAATCTTTCAGAAACACCGGGGGGAACAGTTCTTTCAGTAAAATCCCTTCAGAGATTGATTTATTGGGTATTTCTTAAAGTCCATTTTATGCAACTTTGGGTAATCGAGACAAAGAGAGGGGCGTTTGGATTGGGGAAATTGTTTACGTCTCATATTTTTGCAACTTGGCTAATCGAGGGAGCGCGGGTGGACAAGGGGTGGACAGGCCTGTGGGGTCAGAAAACCCGCACAAGGTAGGGGAGGGCGGGGTTTTTTCCCCCCCGGGGGTCGTCTCCCATTTTTTTATCATCCCTCCCTGTTGTCATTTCGTCGCCGTCGGGGAGTAGTCAAAGGAAGGGGAAAGTTCCCGACGACAAAGACTATAGCCCCAAAAAAGGACAAGGAAATTTAATCGCAAACCCCAAAAGAGAAAAAGAGCAAACACTCCATTTAGTCTGGACATAAGACGACCTCCCTAAAAAAACATTAATAGAACGATGCAGGGAAAAACTGCAAAAACTCCCTCTTCAACAATTTCTTTCCCGTTACAGAGCCGACCCGTTTTACTGTGGCAGATGAACGAGAAAAACCCCAAAAGCGGAGACAAACAATCCACTCAGACAAGAACTAGAGACTGACTGCGAGAGAGGCGGGCAAGGTAGAAGCCCCCTAGGTGGCTGTGCTAGCGCTGCGTGCATGGCCGGGGTTGGTTGATGGTGCAGTTTTTTGCCGCGGGGTAGGGAGGGGGGAGCGCACTATGCGCGCGCCCACCCTTTTTTTTTCTGGGCCATAGAAAGAAAGGCCCCCGTGTACGCTACAGACAGTTCCAAAAACATCTATGGCCCAAAAAACTAAAAAAATTTTTGAAAAATTAAATAGAATATAAGACAGATTTTCATTTTTCCACGAGTATGTTGTAATTTATGATGTTGTGAAATAGATTAAGGGTTTGAAGCATTTGGCCCATTTTTGAAATTCCCCCAGCAAAATTATTATAGTCTAGACCAAATAATTTTGAAAAATGTTGGCGATTTTTCAAAGTGCAACAACCATTACATGTAACCCCTTATTATCATTTAGAAAAAAAACATTTAATTTTTCCAAAAATATATGTTTGTATCGAAAATCCAAATTTTTTCCTTAAAATTACATTATTTTTTAAAGTACCCAAATTTTTGGCCCCAGCGACAACTTTATCTCGACAAAACATCAACCCAAATAAAAGAACAAAGGGGTATATGGAATTTTTCAATATGATAAAAATTTTTCATCACGTCGAAAGCATAACCTGTTTAAAAAAATTTTAAATTTGTTTTCGGCTATGCAAATTGAATAATCTAGGTAGAAAAAGGAAAAATTAAAATTAAATAAAATTTAAAAATTATAAAATAATCATGATGAGTCAAAAGGGTTTACGCTCACTTTTAAAAATTTTAAATTTACTAAAAATTTTCCCGGACACCCAAATATTGCTTTTAGCCCTACCCAGGTCAATACTAGGTTACCTATTACCAAAGGGAGGAAAAAAAATGACGCGAAGATTTTTCCCAGCAAGTAAGAGAATGTGCAATCACCCGTTCGTCCCTCCATTTTTGATCCAAATAGAAATTCAAAAAATTTTAAACTTAATATAGGGGCCCGGGACCCCCGTTTTCAAATGTTATTTCACTACATAAGGCAAAGTTGGGCGGAATCAAATGTGGGTTAAAATTTAATAATAATCTGGAAAAACTTAAAAGGAAAATGATGGGAAAAAATTAAAAGCTTTTATGGAAAAGATCCAGTCCTAGAAAACGTTTTCTGGGGAAAAAGGAAAACAATAAAAATATCAGGGATAGGGAAAAGGGCCTTATTGCCCCGGGAAAAGAAATAGAATACGAACACACACTAAAAAAAAATTTAACCCAAGGGGCCCAATTACATAAAAAAAAAAAAATTTGCAAATTTTTCGAGAAAACATTTCCTTACTTTTCCTAAAGCAGAGGGCTAACTGCCCGTCCTTTGCGCTTTCTCTTTTCGGGTTTGGCGGGCGGGTTTTAAATGTTGACAGGGGGGGGTGGCTGCGCGCCTCTTTTTGGGGGGGTCGGGTCGAATTATCGGGATCCACAGGGGGGGAAAAAAAAACAAAGGTGGCTGACAGGGGGGGTGTGGCTGCATCCATCACAGCGCCTCCTTTTTTTTCCCTTGAAGGACGTCTTCTTCAAATAGAAGGGCCGATGTGTTGTTCCACATGTTTAGGGTTTTAAAATTTTCCCTCCACGTGGTTTGCGATAAGGGAATTCTGTGCATTGGGGTTACTTTGCTTTGGTCCCCTCTGTCAAACGAACGTTGAGGGGGCGTGGGTTTCCCACCAATGTAAGCCCCTGTCACAACGCACGGGATTTCTTTAAAAAACTTTTGGGCTTTGTTTTTTTTTTTGTAAAAAAATTTAAAAATTTAACCTATTTACAAAGGGTTTTTTAACCCGCTGGGTCCGGGAATATATGTGCCCTCAAAGCATGGCTCTGATTTTAGTAAGAGAGAGAAAACCTCCCCAAAAAACCCTGTTTCCCTTCTGCAAATCATTTTGGATAAAGGGTTTTTGCATCCCCCCAAAAGATCGAGAAGTATCAAGTTCAGATTTTAAGTGTCCGATAGGGCCAATCTCGATTGCTTCCTTTTTAGTTTTTTATTTAAGAAGGGACAAGCTATCCCCCAAAAAAGCACGAAACCTGTCCCTAATACGGCCCTCTGTGCTACTGAGGAGCCATCGCTGCAAAAACAGATCGATTTACGCTTGGGGGGTCCAGTTGACCAAGTAGTATAAGTAAAAAGTAGTTTTAGGGCGCTTTTAACGGCCCAAAATTTTTTCCCCGCCTCCAAGATATTTAGTTGACTATGTATGAATGTAAAATACGGTTAATTTAAAGGTTTAATGTGTTTTTCAAATCATTGTCATGAAAAAAAATTGCCCAAAGGGCGATAATTTTTTAGACAGCCAAAACGGGAAAAGGGTTTCAGCCAAAGTTTTTCATATGTAGAAAAAGCCAAATTACCAAATCATAATCATTTAAACATTAAACAGGAAAAACCCTTTCCAACTCGTCATAATGAATAGCAAGTAACATGGGTTCATGGATTTTTTTTTTTTTTAAAAGAAAATGTCATAGTTTTTCGATCCGGGTTTCTAAGTTTAGAAAAGTGAAAAGTTTTTTACTGTTTTCAAAGACAAAAGTTCTTATATGATAGTTTAAAAATTTTAATTTGGGGTCTCAAAACCCTCATTTCTTTGAGCGTCAGTCAACAATGATGAAACGGATAGCCAAAAAACAACACCCCGTGTCGCAAACGGGGGCAATTTTATCTCTGGGAAAAAGGAAAACATGGGGGAGGGGTTGGGGCCCATTGTACTCGTGCCAAACAACCTCCCACGACGGAAAAAAGTAAAGGGAAAAAGGGGGTTTGCCCCCTTCAGTTTAAAAAACAGGGCATCACACGACGCAGTTTATTTTCCTGCAAAGCATTTTAACAATCCGACCTAATTTCAACATATGGTTCTTGAACCCACTGTAGACATCAGGAACAGGTACGAGGTCCTACGAGGTCTCTCAGAAAAGACCCTACACAAGAGACATTATGATGAACTACATAAAGGTCACGTAGATATTAAAGCATCAAATAGGTGGTTAAACAACGGGGAACTATTTGGAGAAACAGAAGGTTTTATGCTGGCTATTCAAGACATAGTGATTGCAACAAAAATTATAAAAAATACATTATACAAGATGCGACAGTAAACGATCAATGTAGAAAATGTAGTGTAGGGTGAAACAATCGAACACATCATATCCGGGTGCCAGTCACTATGTCAAACGGATTACCTCTACAGACATAACCAAGTAGCTAACATTATTCACCAAAAACTAGCAATCAAGTACAACCTCATTGATACACACACACCTTACTACAAATACAAACCGAAGAAAGTACTAGATAACAAAGACTTCAAATTATATTACGACCGCACAGTTATAACAGACCAAACTATACATCACAACAGACCGGATATAATTATAATTGACAAGAAGAAACAAGAAACTACCCTTATTGACGTTGCTGTCCCAATGTGCCATAACATCGAGACTACATGGAAGAAAAAAATTGACAAGTATAGTGAACTTGCAATTGAGATCAAGAAGATGTTGAAACAGAAAAAGGTAAATACCATCCCATATGTGATATCTGTCTAATGGCATCATACCGAAGTAAGGCCTACATGAAAGCATTAAACACCTACGATCTTCCACCCAATGTTTACATCATCGCAGACTCAAAGCAGTAATAATCTCAACACGTGTTGAATAGTTCGTATTTCTAACTAAGAATGATACTTCGAGATTCCGACAGGGCTTCCATCCTGACATGGTTTTCGTGGTTTCCCGTAGTCCGAAGAGCACATGCTAGGATGGCGACGAGAAATCGGCCACGACCGTACACAGCATAGAAAGAAAACATCATCTACAAACTATACTTATAAATGACTTTATTTAGTTAGAGTTAAGACACAGTAATAATGGTAAGGTATGTAATAATAGATAGCACGATGGAACGTACTTGACGTTAGTCCGTACAACATGTTATCTCTCGTGGTTTTGACCGAGTTAGTATGAAAATACATCCAATAAACTAATAATACGATAATAATAAAACAAATTGTTTGTAACAAATGCATCTAGTAGCCCCTAAATCGTAAATCTGATATGAGATTATAGTGCTATTTTCATCCTCTGGCCATTACCATTGTCCTCGCACGGAGTTGCTGATGGGACCTTCCAGGAAAAGCGGCAAAATCTAGTCTGATAAATGTATTGGAATCAAAGAAGTCATTATCATACTTTGAAACGCGTGCCCATGATATCCCAGCTTTGCCAAAAGCATACTTAATTGATGGGATGAGCTTGGTACAACCAATTATCCCAGATAATGAATAAACAACGTTTGACGAATGTATCGAAAAGGTTGTTTTCTCGGGGTTAAAAACATTTCTCTGGGATGCATCAACAGTAGTGTTGACATGTGTCTTTTTGACCGTATATTCCAGGTCCGACATCTCTTAAAATGTGGAGAGTAAATAGAAGAGCTATCTATGCAGTCGTTATGCATTAGATATCAAAAATCACAGGAGGTCATGGCGATAAGAAACGAAGGAACTTTGCATTAATAATGGTGACAATAATAATACTGTCATTAATTCTTGATTTAGCAATGGAGAAACAAAGAGTTACCTACAGGCCTAGTTCGGGTGAAAATGACTCTGTCGTACAAGTGGTCAGTGAAAAAAAGAATCAAATCTATTGTCTAAACACAACAAGATGCCAAGGCATGTGCATGATTTGACAGTCACACAGAAAGAGGCTGACACACGTATTACTCGTGGTCAACATGCGAAACAAAACAGGCCTTTCTCGTTGCGCTTCTTATTGGTACAAAATTTTCATCATCATCCATCATCAAAAGAATGAAAGATAGCGAGATTCAACTTCAATCAATGATGATAACAAGGCCACTTCGCGTACGCTTTTTTAAGTCGCGTTGATGGATGAGCTTCTGGTAATTTTTAAGTATACGTGGGATCTCTTTACTTTTTCAAGTCCTATTGCAAAATCATTTTTGTTAAATTAGGAATATTTTAATAAAGAATTATTAATTGCTATGGTAATACCAATTAACAATAGAATGTTAGTTATCTCGAGGCCCAAAGACTTGCATCTTGGAAGTATAGGTGATTATTAACTAGTTTCTATAGTTACTTGATATTACTTGTTATTTATACACCTGTAAAAGGCTTATTTTAAAACCTTTATTTCTAGGCCTCGATCTCGGATACCTCCCTGACTGTTTTCGCTCGGCCCTTGTAGTGATGCTTCCTAAGTCGCCTCAGGGAGCCACGGACCCGGGTAATTATAGGCCTATCAGTCTATTAAGTGTTGTGGGCAAAGTCCTTGAGAAGATAGTCCACGGCCGCCTGTTATCCTTTGTCGAGCTTCAGGGTGTCCTCCCGGAGGAACAGACTGGCTTTCGTCCCGGGCGGACCGTTACTGACCCTGTTGCTCGCCTTGTCTCGGAAGTCACATCCACCTTAAATGATGGCCACTGTGTACTGGCCGCTTTCCTAGACATTTCACGGGCATTTGACAAGGAGGTCTGGTCTAGAAGCTGATCACCTTGGGTGTTCCTCTCCTCATGGTCCGTTTCCTCCGACTTTCCTAACCGGCCGAACGGCGCGGGTCCGAGTGGAGGGGCATCTTTCAGCACCGTTCTCTCTCCGCGCCGGAGTTCCGCAAGGTTCTTGCCTTTCCCCCCTCCTCTATCTCATCTACTGTCATGATATCCCAGTTCCACGTCACGCGCGTCTGTCCCTAGGCCAGTACGCTGATGACACCGCGTACTGGTGCTCCCACCGGTCTGCCGCCGGCGCCTTTCGGTGGCTTCAACTGCAGTTGGACGATCTTCAACTTTGGATGGCGCGTTGGAGAGTCCTCCCTAATGCCTCCAAGACTCAACTCCTGCTCTTCCGGCATCGACACAAAACTCGGAAATTCTCTCAACTGCCCATGCGTCGCTCCATCACGCTGTGGGGTGACCAGGTGTTTGTCTCCCGCGCCGCGAAATACCTGGGAGTGACTTTCACCGCCACTCTTGATTGGGCTGCCCACACCAGGGACATATGTTTGCGGGCGAGGCGGCGTATGAACCTCCTCGTGATGCTGCGGGGCCGTGTCCGAGGCTGTAGTTTCCGGACACTCCGCCATACATACCAGGTGTTCCTGCGCCCCTTGTTCGAACACGCTACTGCTGCTCTTGCGCCAGTCCTTGGTCGTCACCTTCGGGGTTACTGCTCGCTAGAGCGTCGTATCCTGCGTCGTATTGCCCGCCTGCACCCTGCCACGCGCAACGGCGAGGTGTACGACGTCACAGGGGTTGAACCCTTGCCGGTGCGACTTGATGCCCGCACCGCCTCGTATGTGCACCGCCTCCGCCTCCGTGAACGCACAGCTCTCCTGATCATCTCTACGCCCCACAGGTTGCCCGCCCCCACCGCCGACGACCTCGGTACCAGTACCCGAGCTACGCGGATGCCCTCCCTGTGGTCGCCGGCCCAGGTGACTCCTTCACCGAGCGCTGGGGCAGGCGTGTGGTACCTGGAGCGCGGGTACTCGAGGGTTCGTGCCTCTGCGAGTGCGCGCGAGTGTTTCCCTCCTCGCGGTGTGCGTGTGCGTCGGTGGGAGCCGCGATGTTGGTGTGTCCGTGCCTCGACGCCCACGATCAGTCTGTGTTTTGTGTTCCTGTGCCCGTCCTGTTTGTACTCTTGTTTGTATTTTTGTTCACTTGTACGTGATTTGCTTGTTTCTTGTCTAGGAGTATTTACCCCGTCTATTTGTGTTTTTATGTTGATTTCTTGCCATATGGTATTCTTGCACCTCGCAGTGCCAGTGTGGCATAATAACTTTCATTTTTGACTTTTAAACGTTTTTTCTCTCACTACTTGGCATGATTCTGCTGTCCTCTCCTCAGTGCTTTCTGTGTTTAACATCTGTGTTTCTTTGTATGTTCCTTTGTACATGTATAGGCTGCAGAGGGCAGAATTGTTGCCCTATATCGGCCTTCCCGCCCAAGGGGCGGGAAAATATCAATAAATACAATACAATGGACATGTAAAATGAGAACGTTGTAGCCCCACCCGTTTGGTCAGAATCGGCCCAAACAACACAAAAATATTGTATTAACAATCGGAGGGGAAATCGTTAAAGTACGATTTTTACAAGAGATATTTCTTCAAATGTGTGTCAAATCATGGCATATCTAATTTTAATGATTTCAAACGTTCCCATGAATTGCATCAAGATCGGAGTAGCCGTTTTGCCCTGCCGGGGCCAATATCACAAAAATATCGCATTAATATCGAAATATCGTAAAGTACAATATTCATGAGAATTATTTATTCGGCTGTACCCAAAACGTAGCAGGGCTAAGTTCAGAGATTTGGGAAGGTTTCCTTCAATTTAATCAAGATCGCATATGCCGTTTGCCCGGAAAGAGCGCAAACAAAAAGAAAAAGGCTCATATTTGTTTGGGTCAGTAAAATTGAAGTCTTCACTTCGCTCGTCCAATAAAATCTGTATCAATACTTTATCTGGATAAAAAAAAATCACGGCACCAAACTTTCTCCCCTGACAAAAATTAATGCTAATCCCGCGAATAATGCCCACTACCTAAATCTAAGCATTATGCGTAACAAACCCCTGTAACATAGAGAGTTGAAACCAACCAGCCTTAAAATCTTAAAATAATAATATATATGGCTTATATTTATTAAAATATATAATATATTTTTTTTAAAAATATATAATATAATATTTATTTTGTATTTACTTTTGTTATTGTGAAGATTTTTCCACAAAAGTCTAGCCCAAGTGAGTAATTTACCCATAGGTGGGCATCGCCAACGCAGCTAGGCGGCTATCCTTTAGTGACACAATATTATTTAAATTAAAAAAAAATATTTAAAATAATTTTTAATGAAAATTTTCAAGATAGCCATGTTGTTAACACATATAAGAGTATTTATGATGTTCATTTCAAAAAATATTCGTGAATTTATACTTCTGGTACCAATCGAAAAGACTACAAAGTAAAAAATAAATGATTTTGATGTACATATTGTATTTAAACACATATATAATGTATTGAATATAAAGTTTATATTGTACACACACACTGACAATTTTGTTGTTAACAGAATAAAATTATTTGCAGCCAAATCGGACAAACAGATTTTTGGATACATGCCGTTTCTTGTTATGATGCGCGTGCATAAAAAAATGACGTCGGCCATCTTTAAAGCGTCGCGACGCCAAAACGCTGAATCTAGATCATTAGCAACAAGTAAACTATTTTTCCTTGGGGTTTTGTGAATTGAATGACATATGTTGCTACTTGTCCGCTTTCCGGAGAGTGGTTTTCACTCTAAATGAAGGACTATCAGGGGATTCATTCATTTTTTCAGGGGAAACAGCTACTAAGGATTTTTGAACGAATCCACTGTTGTTGTTGTAGATATTTTTTTAAATGGCCGGAAGATGTTGCTACTGGTGCGCTCAGCTTACGTGCAGAAACACAACCCTCCACTGAAGAAGATCGTTCTGGTTGCATCTGCGGCGTTGATGTAACAGCAATTTGCTTTTCTGAAGGTGAGCAGTGTTTATTAGGAATCGCATTCGGCAATGAATTTCTTGAATTTTTTTAAAAATTCAAGGACTTCACCGAGTTGACAAGTCAAGGTTTCAATTTGTTTCGCCTGTTGTTTCACAGTTTAAGACAACTGTTGTACCGTTTCCTGCAAAGCGTGGTTTTGTGCCAGAAGTTCTGCCTCTCTACTGCTGGAGGACGAACTCTACTACCGAAGCAAATGAAACGGAAGAGGTTACTGGCTGTGCCGTACCAATGCGCCGTCGAGCCTCAAGAGGGGAAATTTTTTCAGTGATTGATAATTCCAGGATTGCTTGTTCTTTTTACCACATTGGGCATGTGCGTAACCGAGCAGAATGTGGTCCCTTGCAGTTTACATAGTACGGCTTTCTCCTGACAAGAGGGGAGAGAGCCGGCTTAATTGATGTAAATTTATCAACTAAGCCAAAAGTATCTACGTTAATAGATTCTTTCCACCGTTCAAAGATGTTACTCTTGTCTTGCAAGCAAACCTACTGCTTCCAGTAATAGTCTTTAGGTCAATAATGTTTTGATTGGATATTGCTTTACGTCTCATATTTATGCAACTTGGCTAATCGAGACGAAGGGAGGGACGTAAGGGATGACGCGGGGGAACAAGAAGTGGACAAAGCCTGTGCTGGTCAGAACCAGCCACAAGCGTATGGGGAGGGCAGGGGTTCCCCCACGTCGTGGTCGTCTCCGTCTGCGTCATCATCCGTCCGTGTTGTCATTGTCGTCGCCGATGGGGAGGTAGTCAAAGTGAAGAGGAAATTTCCCCGAGTTCGTGTCTTAGAAGTTTGTAAACGCTGACTTTGGAGCCGTCCTAGCAACGAAGCACATAATAAATACAGAGTAGTTCTGAATCGGCCTTGTTAGTTAGTTATTGGGGTTTAAGGGCACAAAAAAGTAAGTTATCAGTGCCCATCGAATTTTCTGATTGCTAAATATGTATGATTTTCAAATTAAATTTGTTGATTCTGGCGTTGATTCACGGGTGTTCGCACTGTCCATACCACTGATTGCTATATTTCCTATTAAAAAGATCGATCTTTGATTGGTTATCGCTCACTCGTCGATTGCGTCGGGGCCAACAGGGTAGGCTTGGTCGCTTTGATTACTGTCCCCCACAGAAAATCAGTTATATAACTAAATGGTTATTAAGTTAGTTATTGGGGTTTTAGGGCACAAAACAGTAAAGTTATCAGTGCCTATCGAATTTTCTGATTGCTAAATAAATATGAATTTCAATTTGAATTTAAAAGGTTTACGTAAGAAATAAATAACCTTATCGCTTGTCATGGAGTTGTTTGATAAAATTTCTTTGAGGGAAGGTTTAAATTTAAAATCGTTTCTATCACTACTGTATTTTGTGCAGGTTTCTAAAACGTGTTTTATAGTTAAAACTTCGCCACACTCATCACAAATGGGAGGATCTTCACCTCTTAGAAGATATCCGTGATTGAGGGTTGTGTGCCCGATTCTTAAACGAGCCAGAAACACTTCTTCACGGCGAGAGAAGCGACGTGAAGAGATCCAGGTTGCCGTGCTATTCTTGATTTGGCGCAATTTATTGTTTTCTATCTTGTTCCAGGAATATTGCCATTGCTCTTAAAGGTTTTGTTTACAAAGTGCTTTTAAATCTGAAGGAATTATAAGCTGATAGTCTATGCTGTCCTTTTCGCATGCTGATTGTGCACATTTGTCTGCTACTTCGTTACCTAAGATCCCGCAATGACCAGGGACCCAACAAAATACTACAGACTTTTGTTTATAGGAAAGATTTGTTAGTATAATCTGAATCTTGTGAATTATGGGGTGACATGGATAAATTTCAGACATTGCTTCCAGGGAACTCAGCTTAGAAACTTTGATTCGTTACTCCTTTGGACATATAGTAGGCTTTGAAGTAATGCAATTTTATTGGATATTGCTTAACGTCTCATATTTATGCAACTTGGCTAATCGAGACGAAGGGAGGGACGTAAGGGATGACGCGGGGGGACAAGGGAAGGACAGGCCTGTGCTGGTCAGAACCAGCCACAAGCGTATGGGGAGGGCAGGGGTCCCCCATGTCGTGGTCGTCTCCGTCTGTGTCATCATCCGTCCGTGTTGTTATTGTCATCGCCTTCGGGGCGGTAGTCCAACGGAAAGGGAAAGTTCCCCGACGACAACCCAGAGCTCGCCATTAGTTTCAGGGAGAAAAACTCCCCTAATCGAGGGCCTAACTACGAGAAGGTTGCGAGTTGGAATTTGATGGCCATGCAAAAAGTTCAGCATTATACTCACTGAACATTGGGTGGAGGTGGAAAGTGAAGTTACCTGCATCAGTAGTATAAGCACAACCAACCGAATCATCAATTCTAGAGCCATCTGTAAAGATGCAGCTATAGTCATGAAAATGAGAACGTATTTCTTGAAATAATGCTTGGAATTGAGTATTGGATGTAATACCCTTTTTGTATCGAGACAGTTTGGTGATGCAAGTCGGTTTGCAGAACGTCCATGGTGGAATTGAACCGTACGACGTTATAAAGGCTAAAGGTAATGTTATGTGCAATTTCTCCAACAGCTCAAACGAACGAATGCCTACTGGTCTAATTGCTTTCGGACGTAAGAAATAACGATTTTTAATTGATTGATTGGATATTGCTCACGTCTCATATTTATGCAACTTGGCTAATCGAGACGAAGGGAGGAACGAAAAGGATGACGCGGGGGGACAAGGGGTGGACTGGCCTGTGCTGGTCAGAACCAGCCACAAACTTATGGGGAGGGCAGGGGTTCCCCCACGTCGTGGTCGTCTCCGTCTGTGTCATCGTCCGTCCGTGTTGTCATTGTCGTCGCCGTCGGGTAAGAAGTCAAAGGGAAGGGGAAAGTTCCTCGACGACGACCCAGAGCTCGCCATTAGTTTCAGGGAGAAAAACTCCTTTAATCACGGGCCAAACCACGAGATGGTTGCGAGTTGGAATTTGATGGCCCAACGATTTTTAAAAGGGGGATCTAAAACTGCATTGTTGGATGGATTTTTGGGGTTAACTTTCAACGATTATTGGCAGCGGACGCTCATAACCGAATTCGTAGGCTCTAGCTTTTTATTCATCTATAGTCAAATCATAATATTATCGTCGCTAGGGCTATGTATAAACCTAAGTCGAGAAGTTCTTGTGTTTGTTTTTATTAGCTTCCAGTAGATCTATTGCCAGAGTCGATGGAAAACATATCATACTCCCAGGCTTCGTGTATGAACCGAAGAAGTTCCGTTGGACATTGAGATAATAAAATCGTAGTTTTTGGTACTTTAAATGTAGGCCATACCATTTAAAACCCAAAAATGTGCCATCGTAGCCTAGCCTTTGCATATAAAGTATAATTTGTTTTATAATCTGTCATACACGAAGCCTCAGAGGGAACCAACAAGGCGATGCTCAAGAAAAGTATGTCTGTTGTCCGCTCATTAGCCTAGGCCTATCCCTCCCTATACGTGAAAATTGATCAACGCTATTTTCAGTAATTATTGCAGATGAGTGTAAAGGAAATCCAGACGTACGCCTGCAATTCCTGAGGCCTAGGTCGTGGTTTTTGTCGCATTACTGTGAGCATAAATTGCGGGTGTAGCCTACGGCCCTGAAGATTCCCGCCGGGAATCTATGCCAGAACCGGGATTTGAGACAACGACCTTGGAGCATTGGATTGGAACTATGCATATAGATCACCATTTATCATATTATTTTGTCCCCACCAACTATTATCAAAATAAAAATGTGAATTGTTCTTGTTATTTATTGTTGTAAGTAGTCTATACTATTTTTAAATGTTCTATGCATTGTGTTTAGTGCTAGTGGTCTTACCATGTTGTTTATTTTCCTTTGAAAAAAACGAATCTTTGGCCGGATTAATCAATTTGATCGGCGATGACAATGGTAAAATTGAAGTGCCCCCATTTAGTTTATGAAACTGACGGTCTTGCTGAGATGATTGTCAGAAATAAGATTGTCCTTTACGACTTACGACTTCGCAATGTGTGTAGCGCACTTCACTCGCCAAAAGTATCTGACACAAACACCAATTTGAACCCCGGACCTGTGCGGAAGCAAAGAATTGTCCCTAAGACCTCATTTTCATATTCGTAGTTACTAAAAAAAAATATGTTGTGATGAAAGGTTACAAGTAAATAATTTAAAATATATAATTTATTACCAGGTAGAGCTAGTGCTAACGATGATACGTTTCACCAGATGGATTCTCAAATGTATGTCGGCAAATACAAACATAACACAACTAGAAGAAAATCCAAGATCCCTTTTCGAGTTTTAAAACAGTCCCTGGCAGCCTTTCGGAATGAATTGTCTCCAGTATTATATTTATGCACTTACGCTAACGGAGACGAATAAGGTTTGTATATACGAAAATTAATGTAGGGTCTTGGGTTCGGCTAGATATCGCAGTGCGGCAACGATGACATATCCATATCGGTGATTATCGTTCGGTGAATGTGTGATTGTGTTGTACTTGGGGGACGGGGAACGGAAGAGGAGCGAGCATGTGCGACTGGCTATCATTACAGACGTCAGATAACACGTGCTGTATCACGCGAAGGCGTTGCATTACTCATGAAGATATGCGCGTTATTATGACCATCTACGTTATTGACGTCAAGGTGGGATCAAGGAAGAGGGAAAAGACAAGTACGTTTCAATGCAAAAATGAGATGCCTTTTATTGAATGACAGTGAATCTAAGATTTTGAAGCTCGGCTTGAAGACTGCAGAGTCAGAAAAAATCCACGGACAAGAGAGAACGCAAATGATTCTGGACAAATGCCTAGTTTCTAGTTGTAGATAAGTCTTCTAAAAACTTGAAACCCCCGCCCCAATACCAGGAGTTGCGGACGAAGGACAAAATTGAACACGAAACAACAAGATGTTATACAATCATTTCATAGCCGCTGTTCTGGAATCTAGAGATGTTAAAGTGAAGAGAGGTTAGGGACATGGTTTATAGGCAAATTGCCTTTCACCGCAGGCATCTGAAAATTTCGCAAAATATATCACGAGATACTAAATAATCATGGCTCACAGTAACATATTTCTAAAATATTGTTTTAATAACGATAAAAATCAATAGTTTAAACGAATTTCAAATTCTTAGTCAAAATTGACTATAATATATTCGGATTTTTTTCTGGATGACTATAAAGAAATTGTGAAATTATGACCGTAGGGCTGGTATATATGCTTTATTGACTACTTTGCAAAGTTTATATATGTCGGATTGCTCTTGGCCGAGCGAATAGCTATTTGCTAACTGCAAAAATGTGTCCTATCTCTCTGAAGGCGAAATACTCATCTAAAACACTAACACAGTTCAACAAACATTGTCTATTTTACATAAAACAACTACTGGTAAACATGGTATACGCGTTCCCCAGTATTCCTGCATGAATGTATGGTCGACAGGAATCACACGCTGGACTATCGGTTCATGGTGGCGCTTGGGAATTCTACTGGGACCTCGAGGTGAGAGAACTCCTATGACGCGCCACAGTCGGACGAGCTTCTCGAAGGAGGTCTCAATACAGTTCACCTTTATTTTTGGAAAAGCAATGGAAAAGGGTATTACCAAACAAGATGGAGATTCGGCACAACATCTCGCTATAAACGATTCAAATGAAAATTACCTAAAAAACAATATTATAATCCGCTCGCGTGTATACCACACTCACGCTCCGCCACCGGCCACTCAATTTGAAACTAGGAGAACATTCAAAAATATTTAAACTGACAACTGCAGGTCTTTATCTAGGTATAAAATAACCTTGGTCTCTGAAAATCGCACTTCTATATACATTTAGTTCATATCAATTTTTCCAAGAAACACTCATGAACGATTGCAGTCATTCTTCACATCGAAAATAAAAATCAAGTCTTCAAAAGTTCTACGGATAATACTTCAATCCCAAACACCTCACAGAGTTGAAAACTATTAAATCCAATCAATGGCTTATCTCAGAGTGTGTACGGATTTACAAACTATTTACAAAATGATGTCAAAAGGTGACGCGTGCTACCCACCAATGGTGGTGTCAGCACCCTCAAGATAAACGTGTGCGGTTGTTCCGAATGCATCTATTTTGTTCATCAATTCAATATAATATAATAGTTAGATTGAAATTCATAACAATTACCAATATTACTACTTTGTCCTATATTTGATTTTCCCGGAGCAGTGGATACTGACACACAGTACGACAAATTAGCATTTCACCAAAATATCTTCTGAAGAACTCAAGATTCATTCTAGAAATTTGATATTCGCTATTCACATATAATTGACTTCACAATAAAAGAAAACATTGGAGACGATGGTGATTTTGTTTTTTCAACCTATATTATTAATGCATAAAGGCTATCGAGACGGGAGTGGAGAAAGATGAGGGTGAAGGACAAATAAAAAAATATGCGAATACGGAATTCGAGCCTACGTCTCGTAGAACCATACAGCAAACAATGTTGGATTGAAGAGAAATTAGATAATCATTTTTTCTCTTCAATCGGGTCGCGACCTGATGTTGAAGTTGTAAATTTACTAGAACAACATTTTTGGTTACACATGCATTCGTCTGTTTTTTTTTTTTTAGTGAGTGCGTGTGAGCTGCGGATGGAAGTTTTCCAGTTCTCGCCAGCTAAAAATTTCAAATTTGTCATAACCATTTTAAAATTAGGTACTAGTTGATAGTGATACTGTATTTTACAATTATCTATTCATATCCTAATTTATGAAAGTAACTTTGGTAGAAATAGCGTCCAATTAGATATTAACAATTGGCTGGATTGGGTCGGCCGGAGGGCACTGGGGTGGGGGTTTCTATCGAATTTTTAAAAATTTTTGCAACTTTCTCTTAATGCTGCTAGTAGCCTAAAGCCTAGGTCAGGCCAAGACCCGGTTGCATCGTAGACCTAGCCCTAGAGTACAACATGGCTAGGTCTTTTGGTTATTGCTTAACGTCTCATATTTATGCAACTTGGCTAATCGAGAACGAAGGAAGGGATGTAACGGATGTCGCGGGGGTCGAGGGGGTGGACAGGCCTGTGCTGGTCAGAACCAGCCATAAGCGTATAGGGAGGGAAGGGGTTCCCCCACGTCGTGGTCGTCTCCGTTTCTGTGTCATCATCCGTCCGTGTTGTCATTACTTTTTCGTGGGCCGTCGGGGAGGTAGTCAAAAAAAAAGCGAAAAGTTTTCCGACGGAAAGGTAGTCAAAAGGTAGGTGAAAGTTCCCCGACGACGACATAGAGCGTGCAATTAGTTTCAGGGAGAAAACTCCTCTAATCACGGGGCCAAAGCACGAGAAGGTTGCGGAGTTGGAATTTGAGGCCCAACAACACATTCAGCAGTAATGGAAGCTAACTCCATGTTCTGTGGAGGCTGTGATAGAACAGAACGATGAGCGGACACAAACCAAATCCACCTCAAAAAAAGAACCTCAGACTGACTGTGAGAGAAGGAGGCCGCCTTCTCCTCCTTGTCGTGATCACGACCAATCACAGCATGCACGGCAAAAAGAAGGCGTGGCATTGGCAGTTTCTCCTTGCGTGCATGGCCGTGGTTGGTCATGGTGCGGGGGGGTAGGGGGGCCAACGATGGCGCGCACTGTCCTTTGTTGTTTAGGGACTTGAAAAGAATGCATGTCATCGCTACAGACCGTTCAAAATCATCCATAGAAAAAAAAATTTAATTAGCTTCAGCATTGATTAGTCATTGTCGGTTTGGGCGTAAGCACCGACTGAATAACGAATTAAGAGAGTTTTAAAGTAAACAATTCTTATTTTGGTGGTTAGTTGATGATGTTTTAGACACTCAATATTAAAAAGTTATAGTGCCAAAGTAAAAAATTTATGTGGTCATTTTTGAGAAAAGTTAATTAATGTTGTTTAGGGCACTCAACAGCAGAGTTATCAGTGCCCATTTCAAGTCTTTTGGAATTTCCACATTTTTTTTTCCATAATTGTAGATAACCACCATTTTTTCTTACCTCCAAAGGGAGAAACGTAAGGAAAGACGCGGGGTGTTAATGGGAAGGAGTGAGGATGTTGGAAAGGATGGGTTTAACTGGTGGAACGGAGGAGTGCTCGTTTTAGATAGGGCCGGCAAGTATTTGGGGAAGAAAAAAATGAAAGAAAAAAAAATAAATATGAGTTAGGCTGTGTGAATGAAGAAAGGTGTGATAAAAAATTGCGCGCGAGACTCCTCTGCAACACGCAAAACCCCAAAAGGCCAGTTGTCTTGTCGTCGCCGTCGGGGAGGTACTCAAAGGGAAGGGGTCCCGACACGACCAGAGCTCGCCATTAGTTTTTAGGAATGAAACTCCCCGTTTCACGGCCAAAACCGCGAGAGGTGTCGAGTTGGAATTTTGAGGCCCTCTCCCGTAAGTTTTGTTTTGGCAACAATAATTAAAGGTTTTTTTATAACTACAAAGCATGATGTTTTAACATTTTAACTGGAAAGTGTGATTATGAGAAAAACGCGTGCAAGTTCCCAAGTTCCCACTTCCATAAAAGTTGAAGACTTGTATTTTTTTTAAAAAAAAACTTCCTTTAACCGGCTGAGCCGAAGCATTTGTTGCGATATTGCCCCTAAGTGGGGTTAACTATCAAAATCGAAACATGGTTTTTTGCACTTTTTTTTAATCATTCTTGATGTTGTGCCCTTTTTTTTTTTCACCCAATGCCCCTTTTTCCCCAACCGCATCACAATTCCTCGTAAAAACCTGCCAGGACGATTTCAAGGATGGTGAAGACAATTGTTTGGATATTGTTTTACGTTCATATTTTGCAACTTGGTAATCGAGACGAAGTGAGGGGCGTAAGGGTGACGCGGGGGAAAGGGGTGGAAAGGGCCTGTGCGGGCAGAACCAAAACGCATATGGGGAGATTAGATTTTTCCCCCACGTCGGGGTGTCTCCTCGTGTCATCATCCGTCCTTTTGTCTTTTCTTCCCGTGGGGGAGAAGTCAAGGGAAAGGGGGTTTCCCCGACGACACCCAGAGCTCGCCTTTATTTTTCGGGGAGTAAAACCCCCCTATTCATTGGCCAAACTGGGGGAAGGTTCGGTTGAAATTTGAAGGCCCGACTAATCTGGATTTTAAAATTCAGATGAAAAAGGCTTCGTTTCATAGAATGCGTGAATGCGTGCAGCCGCAATTTACGAAAAGAATGTCCCTTTAAACCCAAATATTAAACTGGCGTGAAGGGGAAAGCAGAACGCCAGACGTGACGGGAGCAGGCCACTGCGATGTGAACACGGCTAAATTTTGAATAAAAGGAAAATTCAAAATTTATAAGGACCACTTCATAAAAATAATTTTTCGAGTTTTTATTTTTATTTGGGATTTTTAGGGCACAAAACATTAAGTTATCAGTGACCATAAAATTTTCAAAATTTAAAAATATCTAAAATTTCAATTGAATTTAAAAGGTTTATTTTAAAGATAAAAAATTTATACATTATCGCTTGTCGTGGAGTTTTTTTCTAAAAAAAATTTTTTGGGGAAGGTTTAAATTTTAAAAAATCTTTTCTATCACCACTTTTTTGTACAGGTTTCAAAAAACTTGTTTTATATTTTAACTTCGCCACACTCATTAAAAAGGGAGGATCTTCACCTTTAGAAGATATCCTAGTGGGTAGTGTGCCCAATTTTTAAAGGGCCCAGAACCACGTCTTCAGGGCGAGGGGCAACGCTTTATCTTGGAAAAACACTGGGAAAAATATGTAAAAAACTTTTTTCAAAAAAACATCCAGAAATAAAAAAATAAGTTTTAAACGGTTGGGTCATTTCCCCCTTAAATGACATTAAAATTTAATTAAAGAGTTTATTTGTTGGATTTGCAAAACGTCTCTTATGTATCAACTTGGAAATCGTTTTGGGATTTGCTTTCGTCTCTTTTTATGCAACGAGACGAAGGGGGGACGTAAGGGGTGACGCTGGGGACAAGGGAACGATGTGGAGGACTGTTTGTGCGGTGCACGCGGAAAATGCAACCAAAGTCCGTGGAACCTTTCCAGGGAAAAGGGATGTCAACCCCGAAGATCTGAGTGCAGCAACGTCCCTTCCCCCCGCCTGCATCGCCTCTGTCGCTCCTCTACGTCCCCCGGGGACCGGTGCAAACACATCCCAGACACGCCAGTGACGAGAAAAAAGATGTTGCCAAAAGAAAATGTCAGTGGTGGGGCCCGCCACGCGGTGTCTGAGACCACTCCTACTCCCTAGCACCCCATGCACACAGTCACGTGAGACGCTAGGCGACTTTTGCGCAACAGTCGTTCTACGGAACCTGGGGATGGCAACGTCTCTTTTGGTGTTTGAATCGTTTCCTGGTAGGCTACCAGGAAGAGCACGCCCGACTCTGACGCAGCATCGTCGACAATGTCTGCCTGAATTTGAGTGAATTCTCCACTCAACGCATGGACGTAGATGAGGCACTGTATCGCCTGCGAATGTCTGTGACGCAAAGTATGGCTCCGACCTAGAAGTACTCGCCTCAGCTAGGATCTACTCTAAGAACATCATGGTTCACAGGCAGATGAATCCCGGGCGCGTCCTGTGGAACATACACAACATGAACGAGGGTGGTCAGTCCTCTTTTCACCACCTCCTCTTCTCTGGCATGACCGGTGTCCAGCACATGGATGGCCACTTCCAAAAACTTCTGCCAATCAATGACATTCCAGAGTGTGAGACACCAACGACTACGATGCAGCCATTGAGTGAAGATAGTTCCTTCTTCTCTCAAAGTAACTCTACGTTACATCAAGCCGCCGAAGAAAACTATACTCTCACAATCTCGGGTACAACCTTGTCGTAGGAAGAAGAGGTAGACGTGTATCTACTGGAAAAGTCCTAAAACGGAAAGGATACGTTATCAACGGCAGCAAGCCAAGTCTGGTGCCGAGGAAGTGAGCCAACAGCGTCTTTCAGCTGTACTTCTGGCGAAGACACGGCCAACGAGACGATCCCCACCGAGGGTCCCGAGGCGCCTGACTTTGTTTCTGCTGCATCGATGAACATACCTCGTGGCCCGGACCGTCGTCCACCAAATCACCTACAGGCGGTCCGTGGGTTACGTTTATTTATTTTTATTTATTTATTTATTATTTAACGTCTATCCAATTCAGTTATGAAAACTGATTTACAAAGGAGGACAACTAATAAATCTAATTACATAGATGCAGAAACAACAATAAATTACATTTTTCGTAAATATTTGAAATAGTAGCATTACAACAACAATGCATTTAACACAAGAATTTTGGTAACAAATTGAATGATATTAATGCATTTAATGAATGAATCAAATATAAAAAAGGGTGGGAGAATGAAAAAAAAAGAAAAGAAAAGAAAAAAAGAAAAAGAAAAAAAAAACAAAAAAAAAAAAAAATCATTAAAAAAGAAAAACGAAAAGAAAAAACTGATTTGTTAGACGATCCCACTCAAACGAATATGAGGTTTGCCAAAAATCAGGAACCAGCATATCAGGGAATATAATCAAACTTTCGCGGAAGTAACCACCGAACGCGAAATCATTTATTCATGGGTTCAATCTTCATTTTTGTGTTCAAATCTTGACTCATATATATAATTATATCAGATATATAATTATTTAAAAAAATTTCATGTCAAACTGATCACAGCAATGATACAGGACACCTAATCAAGTTGCAAGCTCCATCAGTGGGCGGCAACCAGACAATCTAGGCAGAAAAATATAGTTGAAAATACATTGTTTATATCATAATCAAAGCAATAATGAACAAACAAAGAGAAAAGCAAAATCAATTATAAGAGCTTATGAAGGTAAATTAACATAACACAAACACACAGACAATAACTTACAAATAAATAGTAAAAATCAATTTTTTGCTCTTTGATTCATTATCATTGCTTCAATTTTACTTTTAAATTGTACAATTCCTAGATCAGTAAACTGGCTTCTAATATCATAAGAAATTGAATTCCAATAGGATACGCCTCTGTACATAAATGACTTTCTAAATGCTTCAGAATTTAATCTAGGAACTTCCAATGAGTTTATTAAAGAATTCTATCCGATCAACAATTTTAAAAATATTGGGTAGAATACCTAAAAACATACCTTTCAATACTTTGTATGTATTTACCAGCACGCTATACTTCATCCTCTCCTCAATCGTGAAACAATCAGACTGCAAATCTTGGTTCAGGGAAATGAATCAAACAGATGGTCAATTGTCTTCTGGATGGAGCACAACATACTCAGTAGAAGGTCTTACTGCCCAAACCACTAAGCAATAATCAATAACAGAGTGAATATAAGAATCTACAAGTAAGCTCAACATTCTCTGGGTTAAAAACCCTCTTCATTCTACTTATAATTCCAATGCTGATGATACTTTATTACACACATAATCATAATGTTTTTTAAAAATTTAAATTACAATCTAAGAAAACTCCAAGATATTTAAAATTCATACACTCTAGAAATTAACTTACCATTACAATTTAACGTCAAATGAATATCATTCATGCTTCTATCATTAGCCTTATGAAAAATCATGAAATTTGTTCTGCTATAATTAATATCAAGTTCCTGAGTTTTTAAACCAATCATCCATCCTCTTTAGAACTTCTTGAAGACGTCTTACGATCTCTTCGACATCCACACCTTCTAAAAAAAAGACCAAGTTATCAGCATATAAGATATAATTGATTCTGCCCATTATAGTAGATATATCATCTATATAAAGAATAAATAACAGGGGTCCTAATATTGATCCTTGGGGTACTCCACAAAATATATTGAATACTTTTGAACTATATTTTGAAAGATTTATAAACATTTTTCTATTTAAAAAATAATCCGCCAAAATTGATAAAAATAAGGACTTACGTTAAACCTGGTTTTTAATTTATTAAAAGAGGTAAAAAAGGTACTGAATCAAATGCTTTCCTAAGATCAACAAAGACAGCTCCAACCTTACCATTACGTTTATCAATCCCTTTATAGATAAAATCTGTAAATGCTAGAAGGGCACTTTGCGTTGACCTACCTTTCCTGAAACCATGCTGGTTTGCACTTAAACCTTCAGATGCATCCACTTCATGTAATAACCTCTTGTGTAAAATATTTTCAATAATTTTTCCCTACAATTGGAAGAGTGATATAGGTCGATAAGAATTCCTATCACTCTTTTACCTTTACCCTTATAAATAGGCGTTACCTTGCCAATTTCAGATGTGTTGGGAAATCACCTACACCTACGTCGACGTGGCGACATGCGGAACCCTGACGGCTGAGGCCCTCATCGTTTTTTATCATTTATTTTTATAATGCTTTATTAGACTTTAAGTTAGTTTGTTAATGTTGTTTTAGGGCACTCAACAGTAGAGTTATCAGTGCCCATGTGAAGTGTATTGGAATCTTCTACATTTTTTTTTCCATAATTGTGGATTACCTCCGGGTTTTTCTTCTTCCAAAGGGAGGAACGTAAGGGAAGACGAGGGGGGTTAATGGGAAGGATGTGAGGATGTTGGATTGGATGGTTAGACTGGGTGGGAACGGAGGAGTGCTCGTTGCAGAGAGGGCCGGAAAGTATGAAGAAGAAAATAGTGAATGAAGAAAAAAATATGAGTAAGGCTGTGTGAATGAAGAAAGGTGTGATAAGAAGTTGCGCAAGAGCTCTCTCTGCAACACGCACCCCAACCGGCCAGAGCTCGCCATTAGTTTTGGGAAATAAAACTACTCCCCTACTCACAGGCCAAACCACGGGAAGGTAGCGAGTTGGACTTTGATGGCCTATTAGACTTTTAAGTTGTGAGGAAGAAGCATTACCCGATTATTACGATTAAAACTTTCAGTTTTTAGAGTCAAGAGAAATTTATAGATTTGTGCATAAACACATCGAACATTGTGGACAGCTATATCTTACCAAAGGCGCCTTACGAAACTAACATCAAAATGCAGAAATAACGTGAAAATTGTGAGTTTTTGTGACGATAAACTACAAGACAAACAAATGAAATTTTAAGCAGATAGAATATTTAAAAGAGTGTTATTGTAACAGTCAAGTATTTCTTCAGATACTTAGGAACTGTTTGTCTATTACTCGAGTACAAGGGGAAGGGGTAGTGGTCTGAATGTGCAAATACGAATATTCTCGAGTGTCTTTAGCTATAGAGTTGACCATTTGTCTAACAAAATATTTCAGCTGGTACTGACCCGCCTCTATTGACAGATGATCGGGGACCCAACATGCACACCAGGTAGTGTCCGCCAAGGACGTGTTGTATGGGTTCCATAGGAAGGCTTGAAGGATTCTCCATTATTCTTAAATTTAAAAACGAAAAGTTTTGTGTTCACTGCTTAAATGGCAAAGAGTTTCTCAGCCTCATTCTCATGTTGCAGCCGTTCTGGCCGACGTGATCTGGCTACGGACCGGCCTTTCTAAGTGCCGCTTGGGCAATCCAGAAAATTGGACAAGATAAGAAGTGATCATTTGGTACTCATCGTGAGAAAGAATCTGCCAAAAAAAAGAGCACTGACGACGACGTAAGAAACTAGGACGCTACAACCGGTTAGGTCATATTGAGCCGCCTGTGATAATGAAAGTTAATGAATAAGGGTATGGTGTGGTTGATGATTATATTGTGTTATTTAGAGTTTATTAAAGGCAAAAAAATTATAGTGATGCTAGCGCCCGTCTTACGGACAATGTTCACATTTAGGGTGCATTAAGTAGGGGACGAACGCTAGGCGTACATGCTCGCGAGCTAGGGGCGTGTTTATTTGATAGAATGCACTCATCGGACATATCTTTAAGTTTCTCAAACCCGGAGTGACTCAAATACCGTCGTTTCCGAGTGGCTGGCGCCGGAAGTGGGCCACAGGCGAGGGGCGTCGAGTCAATTGAGGCCACTGAATTGGATTTGCACTGCCCCCCTGTCTGTAGAAACGCCATTCTTAATGTAATCATAACCCCTATTCAGAAAAACAACACCGGCTGCGCTGTTTTTGCTTGTGCGAGCAAGCACATCTGCCGGGATGCAGAGATACATTCGGCAAAACCAAAGTGCCCTTTCCAAGAAGACAGATGATGCTAGAAATACTACGAGTTCAATCCCACATGAAAAAATAAGCATAAATAATGTATTTCAATAACGAAAATGTATTGGAATTAATTTCGAAATTACGTTTTACAAAACACATGTTGAAATGCAAATTTTTTAAAAAAGTATTAGTAAAGTTTTAAATTTTTTTCGTGGGAACCCTGATAGAGGGTGCAATTTGCCCCTCTTTAGGTGAACTAGGTATGTGCGAATAGGAAATTGTGAAAGGATGTCCGAGGGCTGTTTAAGAGGACTCAATCCCTTGCATTCGCCTTAACGACTGAGGAAAAAATCGGAAAAAAAACCCTTCAGTCAGGGTTGCCGGTCTCGACGGGATGCGAACCCGGGACCTCCCGAATCAGAGTCGACGCTTAGCGCCCGAGCCAACACTGACGGTAAGTATTAGTAGTTTACAGTGCGCTTCAACGGCAAAGATTATTCGCGCCTCCAAGATATTTAGTTGACTATGTATGAATGTAAAATACGGTTAATAGGTGAAATGTGTTTTTAAAATCATTGTCATGAAAATAATTGCCAAGGTCGATATATTTGTAGACAGCCAAATCTGGAAAAGGTTTACATGCTAAATTTGTCATATGTAGAGAATGCCAAATTAACAAAACATAATCATAATCATAATCAGGAAAACGTTGCCAACGTCGTCATAATGAATAGCAAGTTCAACATGCTTCATGGATTTTTTTTTTTAAAGAACTGTCATAGTTTGTCGATCAGATTGCTAAGGTTAAGAAATGTGATAAGTTATTCACTGTTTTCCTAAGCCAAAAGTTCTTCATAGGATAGATTTAAATTCAATTGGAGTCTCTAACCATCATACTAAGAGCAGTCAGTCAACAAATGATGAACGGATAGCAACAACATCATACGTGTCACAAATCGGAGCAATCTTATCTCTGGTAAAAAGATAGGCATGGGTGAGGTGGGTGTGCCCTATTCGTACTCGCGCCAATACAACCTCTTCACGACGAGAAAGTATGGAAGAAGGGGGTCGCACCTTCAGTGAAAGACAAAGCATCACAAAATGGAGCTTATTATTCTGCAAAGCATTCCAACAATCCTGACCTAATTTCAACATATGGTTCTTGAACCCACTGTGGACATCAGGAACAGGTACGAGGTCAAAATCAGTAGAAGCTTTTTGCGTTGCAGCTTTGGCTGCCAAGTCAGCCTCCTCGTTGCCAGAGATACCTACATGACCAGGGACCCAGCAGAACATGATTTTGTAGCCTCTCGCATGGAGTTTCTCCTTGAAGAACTGAAAGTCAATTACTTAATGGTGGGTAGAGAACATAACGTGGACACATACTTTGAAACATTTCAAGTCTTGCTCGGTCTATGGTCGGCCACTTCAAAAGAACAACAATGCAACTGCAAGGTTGATGGTGATGCAAGAGCGGTTAGGCGCAACTAAGCATGTACTCATTCAGTGCTGCCAAGCGCGCTGGAATAGCAAGTACTTATTGTTGAACAGACTTGTTGAACACAAGGCGTCCTTTCAGCGGAATCTGTAGACGACGATAGCATCAATGTTATAACGGCGTATCAGTGGAGTTTACCATCAATTATTATGTTACCATAGATATTAAACCCTATTGTAGGCTAGATATGCAGTGTCCCATACTTCCGCACAGGCGCAAGCGTAGCAAATTGAAGCGTCAAAAATCCAGTTCAAGATGGCGATTTGGCGTTTTAATTTATGCTTTTTAAAAGCAATAAAGTATTTAACTGGATTGTTTGATATGGTTTTGGCTTGTGCAGCATGATATTGAACAAACAGAAACAATAACAAGTTATTGCATAAGGGAATTTAGTAATCATTTGATGTTGAAGGTAAGTATGCTCAGCTGTCAAACCGCGGCCATCTTAAAATATTCGTCTACAAATAGCTCCCATTTATGTTTTTTTTACTACATTCAGAAATGAAAAATCCGCCCCAACGGAATGAACCCGATCTCCCACATCAGGTGACGTCTTAACACTAGACCATCAGGACGGGTACATTTAATCTCTGAATTGTAGTGCATTATACATCTAATGGATGGAACAGTACTGCAACGAATATCTGCTGCCTTGAACTGACACAAACATTATTATATGTCATTACCTTTACGCAGGTATGAGCGAGGGTTTGTTTCTCGATTTGGTCGATCGGGAACACTCCGTGGGTGTAATTGTTTTATTTACTACAATTCAGAAATTAAAAAAGTCCGACCCAACCGGGAATCGAACCACGGATCTCCCACATTCCAGGTGGACGTCTTAACCACTAGACCATCAGGACGGGTACATTTTAATCTCTGAATTGTAGTTGCATTATACATCTGAATGGATCTGAACTGACCACCAAACATTAATTATAATGTCATTACCTTTACGCAGGTATGAGCGAGGGTTTGTTTCTCGATTTGGTTGATCGGGAAACACTCCCGTGGGTGTAATTGTTTTTATTTACTACAATTCAGAAATTAAAAAAGTCCGCCCCAACCGGGAATCGAACCACGGAACTCCCACATTCCTGGTGGACGTCTTAACCACTAGACCATCAGGACGGGTACATTTTAATCTCTGAATTGTAGTTGCATTATACATCTGAATGGATTAACATGCAAACTGGGATTTCAAGATGGCTTCTAATTGTCACGAAAGTGGACCACCGATTGCTAATCAAGCCTTACAGTAGTTAAATATCTAAGTATGTTACAGCTTCAGCCTTTTGAGGAAGCAACAACTACATAGTCAAGGGAGACCATGCCAACGCTGTCGGCAGTGGTTCCATTAGTTCATTTTGATTGGATATTGCTTTACGTCTCATATTTATGCAACTTGGCTAATCGAGACGAAGGGAGGGACGAAAGGGATGACGCGGGGGGACAAGGGGTGGACAGGCCTGTGCTGGTCAGAACCAGCCACAAGCATATGGGGAGGGCAGGGGTTCCCCCACGTCGTGGTCGTCTCCGTCTGTGTCATCATCCGTCCGTGTTGTCTTTGTCGTCGCCGTCGGGGAGGTAGTCAAAGGGAAGGGGTTCCCCGACGACGACCCAGAGCTCGCCATTAGTTTTAGGGAGTAAAACTCCCCTATTCACGGGCCAAACCGCGAGAAGGTGTCGAGTTGGAATTTGAAGGCCCTGTACTGGAGTAATTTCTCACTGATTATATCAACAAAGACTTGCCTGGTAAAGGATTTGCAAGATCTTTGCTTCAATTCCTGAAATCTAGATTTTCTTACTACATAAGGGTGGAAAACAACGTAAAAATTTTATCCATGATGTTTGATCAAGATACAAAACAGTAATACTACCTGAGCGAGACCACCAAATGGCCTTGGCAATAGTTGCCGCCGAGATTAAGCAATTGAAACCCTAGGCTAGTTTTCTAGAACAGCCAAGGTCTAGGTCTTTCCAAATTTTCTTGCTAGCCATGGCAGTGTTTTCATCCAGGCCTTGGGCTAGAGTCCAGGCTGCCTTTAAGGATTTCCGTTTTCGGTATTTTAACGAAAGATTTTGTATCGGATATTTCGTTAATTACGTTTTCTATGCTATTTTCGTATATTTGAATCTGCGCGGGCTAATTTCGATTGTAA
>JAMZAV010008054.1:0-30083 GCA_024449915.1 Sweltsa coloradensis | reverse complement strand
AAAACAGAGTAAAAATTCACCTAGAGGGTATTTTCAAGGTGTACTAAATGATGAGTTTTAGCTAGATTTATAAGCATTTCATGAATTCTTGCAACAGTTCACCCACAATTTAACAAATTTAACAGGAATTGATAAAAGATCAGATTTTTGTTGAATGAGTAGCAGCTTTATTGACCTTGGTGTATTAAAATACTTTGTAAAACAAGATTACGGAGAAGAAAAAAGTTGGCTGTACTAACTGTGAAGAGCAAAAAATTATTTCAATAGCTTTAGGTACTTTTAAAAAGTTCACAAAATATCTTGTCATTGACTTGAGCAAATGCCAATAGCATGGCCGGGTTTACTTTACGGGTTTACAAACATTTAAAAAAATCATTGTGATAAATGTGTCTTTATTTGGACTTTTTCTCTGCATACATGGATATGTAATTTGATTTGATAAACCTTTTCAATAATAATATAATTATGTTTTATTTGTTGATGACATACATTAATTAAAGTGTTTCATTTTTATGTTAAACCCAATAATATACAATGATAATTCCTAATAATACATAGGCCTACATAGTTAAATGAGGACAGTCACATGGTAGGATTACATTATGTATGCAGTTGCAGTTCGTTCTTCAAAGTTATTGCATCTACCACAAAATGTATGTTTAAATTTTTATTATAATATTTACTTAGGCTATTAATTAATATATATCAGGAGCAAACTTGGGGAAGTTCATTTTACATTTTTTTTAATGAACTCATAATGGCTCAGTTAAAAATTACAAAAATGTACTCTATGTAGCCTACTACCCAAGTTTTAGTTTCATATTTTAAAATTTCAAGTTGGCATTAAAAATTTAAACCGTAAACAAAACGGGGTTTGTACTTTTATCACGTAAAATTCCAATATTCATTTCATCAATGCATTAACACTTTTATTCTTCATACAAAATTGAAGAGTGAATGTTAAAGGACCACTCTAATCTTGACACAAGTAGCATTCAGATGAGAGATACTAATGACATTTTGAGACAGTCACGTTAAAAATACACACATGGAATTTATGTCAGATTTTAAATTCGGCGAGCGCCACATTTGACATCAATCGGCGCCTGCTGCCTAATGCCCATTGTTCTCAGCCCCGCTTTATCGCTGCTGTCGGTTACCGATCCACAGTTGATGTCACGCGAGGAGGCGTGGCCAAGACACAGGATTCCAGTAAGTATTTATTTTCCAATGTAGTTTTGTCCAATCTCTTTTTCGTTTGTTTGCATTTTCAAAATAATGTCTCAAAATAAATGATTTTATGTATTGTCAAGATGAGATGGCTCCTTTAAGGTGCTAAGTGAGCAAAGTTCCCTGTTAATTTGTATTTGTACTACTACCCAATTAAAGAACAACTGTTCAAAGTTCCAAAACATTCATGTTTTAGGCCTACTATGCAAGTGTGGTATGCGTACATACCTGATTCAAAAGAGTACATTTTAAAGTTCCTTCCCAATTAAGATCAGGAGTGGCCAGGAGTGACCAAGACAACAATGATCCTTATTGTTAAACAAATGCAGTATACTGCAAAGGGCATTGTATTGCATCAACCAGGTACGGTATATAGAATATCGGTGAAAGCAGACTACTATTACAATGATAATTGTAAAGTAAAATCAATATCAAAACACGGATAAATTGTTGATAGGCCTAAATAATTTTAAAATTCCACTTCCTACCGAGCCAATAACGGAATTAATTCTCAGGGCGAAATGTAACTTAAATGGCAGACTAGAGATTTTTATTTGAAATAAGAAATACGGTAGTGACCAACTGCCCTAATTCCCCAATAGTATTTATTTTAACGTAGACCAAACTGGTTTAAAAATTTAAAAAATGTGAAATTTAATACTCAAATTTGCATATCTAAGAGAAACATAAACTAGGAATAGTTTCAACTACATGATGGGCACATCCGCACATTTAAGTAAATGACAACAAATAATGAAGTACAGTTGCCCGTAATTATGTGAATATAGGCCGCAGGTATATATTTTACTATCAAGTTTAAAAATGAGATGCAGCCATTACAAAGTGTTTGCCAATATATTTATAACATTTTTTTTAAAAATTTTTGTGGTAAAAATAGGGAGCGCATGCGGCAATAACTTGATGGCAACCCATAATACGGTATTTCGATATCCTAATCAGGGTTTAATTTACCGGTAGCTAGGTACAACACACTTTAAAAACAAATGTAGTAGGGTGGGGGGGAGGGGGGGGGGGGCTACTCATCAACTCATTGTGTAGTGCAGTCATTCAATTTGTTTTTTGCCTTATAGGGGCCATGTCTTTACTTAGATTAATAGCAGCATAAACAAAACATAAATAAATCAGTAGTCACAAGTTTAAAGAACATCGGTGAAGATTAAATAATTTAGGCTCACACTTATAGCCATACATAGGAAATTTTCAAATCATCACCCTAAATTGAATTCTATAGGAGGACCATTATTACTTAAATACATATTTCACATGCATGTCTGCCCCTTGCTTTAAATACTGTAGTAACAACATAATAAAATAGTACCCGTCGAGCCCACTTATAACATACTTGGCAAAAACTGACTTTTACTTTGTTAAAACAGAGTCACTTTACATGTATTTTTAATTTATAAGGTTTAAAATGTGATTTGGAAATGATTAAACAGAGTTTATAGGTAGCTGGTATTGATGCAAATACTAAATGTAAGAAAGATAGGATGAGCTCTTCTCCAAAACACATTATCACTGAATATTTTTGGTAAATAAAAATTGTTAACAATTGAGCGTAACAACATAGTAGTACTAGTAGTTTTGGTTTTGTTTTTTGTCAACAGGTTTGCAGATTACGTTTAGACTGTTGGAGGAAGCAGGAATTCAATTGGTTCATAATTATTCATTTTAAGAGTAATGTTGTCATTCATTGGCTTGGCTAGTACTGGACCCTTAATCTGTAACTATGTGATAGTTATCATTTCCCAGGGCTGTGACGAGTTTCATTTAAAAAATAAATAAAAAGCGATTCTGAATACCAAGGGAAAAGTCAAGTTGACACAAGTTTTTCCGACAACTTCAAAGCGATTGAGCCGTCGTAAATTCAAAAACCCGTTTTCGCCGAATCAGACTCATCTACAAACCCAGTAGCTCCGAGCTACTGCTCTCTATTGAAAATAACAACGCAAGAACCTAAATAACTCAAAAAAGTACAGTTTAATATGTTTTCCATAAAATGACACTCTTTTACAAAATAAAATATGACAATGTATTAGGTCAACTAGCTTTTGCAACCATTGTGAAGAGTTATGAAAATATTTTGTCAACATTGTCTTTGAAACAAAATAAAGTTGCAAAATGGCTAATATATGATTATTAAATGGATATTGCTTACATATAGAAAGTTAGAAGTGCATTCTCTTCTCATTTCACGTGACAAGTCGTCACCGTGCTTACAGAATAAGGGTTTTTAGAAATATGTCTCCTTTCAACATCATCAATCATCATTCATTTAATCACTGTCATTAGGTAGGACCAAGATAAAAAAAACAAAAAACGTATCAAATTTCATTGGCAATACAATTTAAACAAATCTTGAGCGTCACCTTTTTGGGAAGTGACAAATGAAGTGAAAGTGAAAGCACAAGCACAATATCTTAACCCAAATGTTCAGGCTACCCACCCTATCCACATACAAGTAGCCTACAACTACTAGCTTCTGCCTAGTATCTACTACTGTAAAGTATGTACTATGGTGATTGTTGACAAGGGTGCCAAAAAGCTGAACCATATGAATGAGAGAAAGATAGGTCTTTTAAAGATGACCTAGCTAAAGTGGAGTAAACATGCCAAGAATAGAATACTATTACGAAATAGAATATACACAAAACAATTAAAACTACATTTTATAAATTAATTTTAAAACATTGGTTTACTCCACTGTTGTTTTCCCTCCCTTCTCTACGTGTAATGCCATTAATGGGTGGTTTTTAATCGAAATTAGTCCGTCACTTGACGGAGTTAACCGTGACGCACACTTAAAACCGTGAAGCCGGGTCGAGCAATGTGCTTACCATTTGGTTAGTATTAACATATAGATGGGCTAGTTATTGCACGGTGCGACCTGGGTGGCCCAGTAACTATTAAAAAACACACCCACAGTGGTCTACACTGTTAGATTCACCTTTCTCTCACTCGCTAGGTGGGTTTTATGTACTGTATTGTAGTTGTAGCCCACACAATATTTTGTTTCCTTTAACACAGCTTGTAACCTCATTATCAAATTACTGTAGTCATTGGCTTACATAGGTTGAAGTTTCATTTAGAAGATGGGACCAATTGTCAAGACTTGAATACTATATGTCTCTTGTCTTGCTGTCCTTGATAGTAGGCAACTTAATTAAGTACCATATGAAAATGTTAACGTTTTCCCCAGATCCTAATCTTTTATTATAAGAATTGTACTGAATAACAACAAACACATAAGAGATAAACACAGGGTGAGCAAGCATTTATAAGGTATAAACATGCCATCTATGAAGTGCAGCCCTCCAGAATTCTGCTCGCTAGCTCGCAAGGTGCGAGTAGCCCATATATCATTCACGTCAAAATGAAAACATTGGTAGTATTATTATTACCTGTCATCTATGAAATAGCCTCGAGAGGGCATACATAGTAACTTAAATAAGATAACATCTTATGCATTTATAGTTTCTGTAAATGTGGTCCAATGGGAGTAAAAAACATGTTTATGTATTTGAATTTGAAGATAGACCACAGTGTACCTCCGGCGGCTGGGGCTTTGCCAGAGACTCCACGCTAACCCACACGAGTTCAATTTTTAGATGCGAGTTGAATTGAAAGGGATTTTGGATGGTTGATGAAGTGTATGCTTATGTTCAGTGTGTGTAAGTGTTAAGTAACATAAACATTAAAGTATTGTAGAACTAAATGGCAATCTTGTAAAATACCACTGCAAAATGCCAAAATACACTGGCCATGGCTATAAAACTTCCATTTCAAATGATACGTATAGAGAAATGCATCGGTAGGCGTGATTAAATATCTACCCAGGCAGTTTATACATTATCTGAACCATCCCCACACTGATGTAACCAGTAACCACCACTAGTACCGTACACTAGATTGCCATTTCATCGAAATGCCAATTTATTGGACAGTGCATGTTCCATTCTATAAAATAATGTTTCAGTTTCTGGTCTCGGAATTGATATTTTTATAAACTTGACACATTTCTTCATAATACCTACCGTAATTATCCTTCTCCAACACACAAAGACAAAGATCTATAATTAAGCCGCTTGCCAATACTCGGCAGTTGACCTCGTTTAGTTAGCGGACTGTCCTGAAATCAATCTGCTTTTTGCACTTCGCTTATAGAATTGCTAGCAAGCAAAGTCAACAGAGCAATTACTAAGCCGCTGAATATTGGCACGCACCTTAATTATACTGTAGTTACCATTAGTTTTGTAATCACGTCAAATAAAACAACAATAAAACAAGCCTCCTGGGCCCTAGCAGTTACCCTAACAATGTTATTTTTAAAGTGGCAAGTGATTCGACTCTTGAGGGTGTAAAACCCGGGTTAGGGTAAGATTCAGTTTTCCTAGCCTGCTCAGCTCAGAATGAAGTTTTAATTACGTTTGTTCAAGAAAGAACATGTGAGAATGCATTAATTACATAAATTTGATATTAGATTAGATTATCAATAATTTTAATTTTATCATACATTGGTTCAGGATCACCCCTAACAGGCCTACAGTAACAACCAAAGACGGTACTAGTAACAATGAGTAGTTATTTGGTCAACACCCTACTGGCCTTTTGTAGTTACAGTACTATCACACATGTAACTGAAAAATAAAAACCCTTAAGATTTTATCACAGCAGGTTTTGGCCAGTAGCCTACTGCAAATCAATCATAATGCAATTATATAGTATTATGTACTTTTAGTTTTTTTAAGTAAGTCCATACATCAGTCACTTTCAAAGATGTATCCTATAAATCATCTATCTCGGCACACCCTTACACATAATTAATACAAAACTATACAATATTCACAAAAAAACTACACTACACAGTACATACAATGTTGCCAAACATTAGTGAATATTAACTGACATTATATAATGTATTAGAAGCAAAAGCATCACATTCGAACTACGACTTGAAAGTTGTAGGTGACAATACTACTGATTGACATTAGTCCATCATTTGTCTTATGCCCTATTTATGGAATCATGACTTTGTTACACCCTGGCATTACCTTGCCATTTCCAGTCACTCTCTGCTTCTTTCTTCAACAGCAGGCCTGTACATACTATCTCAACAAATGTTAGGCTAGATTGATTGAATACGGAGCATTAACTTCTTTTCACTTATCTGGCTGTCTGAAAGCCATCAACACTTCAAAATGTGTGTAAAGACTAGCTACTTGATTCTCGAAATGGAGAGTTCTTTGGACGGGAGCACCTAACCTTCGCAAAAGTTCACTAAACGCCTTCTCTTCTTTGCGGATCCACGGCCGTCTTTCGTCGTGTACTTGATAAGGCGTCACGTGAATGTGGATTCCAATTCCTGGAACATTTCATGTTTTCATACCATTTATTTATTTATGTACTAGGACAGAATTCACAAGAGAAGGCAAAGGTAGTACAAGACCTAGAAGACCAACTGACAAGACTTGCCACTTAGTGGCAGACCCAGCTACAAATGATGCACCAAAAGAGAGAGAAGACAAGTTGTGGGATAACAGAAGCAGGAAGGATTTGAAGCAGTCCTAGCAACGAGGCACATAATAAATTATTTCCGAATTAGCCGTTTTGATTTCTGTTCGCGGATGGAATTGTGTCCAGCTTTTTTCCCGAGAAGCAGTGCACAGTAGTCAAACAAGAAGGGACAGAATCAGAAATACTGACATTAGACAGAATGTATCTGTAGAGAAGTTATGTGACAGGATGGTAAGGATACAGTTAAGATGGTTTGGACATTATGACTAGAGATGTGCAAAAATGTTTTTTTAAAGTTTGAAAATTCGCGCCTTAAATATAAAAATTCGCGATTTGTCGCGATTTACCAAAAACCACAATTTTCTCATGCACAACTTTTAGAAGAAAAAAAATCCAAGTTTCAGGATAATTTGATTGATTTTAATGATTTAAAAGAAAAACAAGCTCATGAGAGTGAAGTTTAGAATCAGTTATAATTTTAAGCTCAATTTCAGCCTTCAGTTTTCAAAGTTTCCGACAGTTTTTACCAGAATTAATTTCGTCTACCCGGCACCTCCACCAAATTTACGAAATTATGCATTTTTTATGTGTCTTTTGATACGGATATGAAGTATTTTGAGCTTACTCTCGTTCAAACGATTATTACGATCTCACGATCGCGTTGTATGACCCGGCACCTCCACCATATGTACCAGCCAGTGTTAATTTAGTTTCAACTTCGACCCGGCACCTCCACCAAAACTTTGATTTTATTTTTTATTTTTTTAATTTCGTGACCTAATTTGCATTTAAGGACATAATTGCTAATTTCGCCACTAATTCGCGACATCAACTAAAATTTCGCGAAAATTCGCAAATTGGAAATTGGTACCATTCAATCACAATTCATGAGATTCATGTGCAAACTGAATTTGAAGGGATTATTGCAACTTTAAAAAAATTCGCGAATTTCGTTGTCACCATTTTTGCACGTCTCTAATTATGACAGAAATGACTGAAGAGATGATGCCCAAGAGAACGTATGGAAGGATTAAAGAAGGAAGAAGAAGATGGGGAGGAGGCCAAGGAAGAGATGACAGTGACCATAGCAGGAGACTTGAGGAAATAGTCAAGAGCTGGGTGGATGAGTAAGAAATACGATTTTGAGAAGATAGAAAGTGGAAAAATGTGGCTAACCCTGCCAGAAACGGGCAACGGTGATGGATGATGTTGATTTTTAATCTTAGGCCTACCAATGGAAACCATGAGTCGACTGCACATTGATTTGAAGCTGACATTTTAGGTTTAAATACACAGATGGAGTAAATTATAACCTGGCAGGGTAGGGTAGCAGGCCAGACTTTTTTATCATACTAACTCACCACACAATCATACAATGTACTGTAGTTCTTTTGCAGTGTAAACCTTTTTTTTTATTTTTAAAAGTAAAACTGGGCAACATCTCATTTACATTTATAGAAAATTCTACTTTGTCATAGAAATTAATACAAGTACGTTCTTAGCTTACCTAGACGTGTGAGGGTCTCGAGAAGACTTCTCGACGTGATCCACGTATTCTTACCACCAGCATGGCCGCCGTCCAGCCAGTACATGTCTTGTATTTTAGTGACGAGTCTCATCATCGTGTGATCGTCGGGGGTCAATGTTTTAAGGTAGTGAAACTCGTAGATAAATTGATTTAACACAACACAACCTTTGCTGAATCCAGCAAGGATTAAGTGAGCTTTGTCTAGGTTCAAACTTTCCCGCCACCATAAAGGAGATAGGTTGTCCTCTTCTTCCGCTTCAGGCTGAAATTTACAAATAATGATAAGCCATCTGGAAATTACAAATCAGCAATTTACTTTAAACAAACTTTGTGCAATGGAAAGGTTAATAGTAAAAAGTTTCTTTAGCAAGGAAATGATCGTGTCTATAGGTCTATGCTTCCCAATATAATTATGCATCTGCCTATGACACTAATTTTTTGTCAACACATTTTGATACCTGTATCAGTTTTAAATCCCTTTTCAAATGAAGAGACACTCGTTTCAACAGATCTAAGAGTAAAAAACTTTTTAAACGTTCTCCAATATTTGCCTTCTTCTTCTTCTTCTTCAATGCCTACATCTGGCCTATGATGCCATTTTCCTTGATCTAGTCAACCAGTAGAGACAAGCTTCCCTTTCCTCCTTCCAATATTTGAAACTCTGAGTTTTTTTGTTTTACTTTTGTTTTTTGTGTTCCTACCCAACATTGTCATACAAGAATAATCAATCTATAGCCATAGGCTATTATGTTTGGCCACATTATCAAATTCAAACCTTCATTTAGTTTTAGTGACAGAAAAATGTAAACTAAAATGACACAAAATATGTAAGAGAAGCCCTGGGCACTGGCTAACTAGATAGGTACCGTACATATGTTTCACCTACCCTAGGGTCACTCTCTGTAGGTGATGCTGAAGGATCTGTAACTGTAATACAGGGCAGAAGTTCGGATGCGGGCATCGCTCGCAAGCGCTGTGAAATGCCTTGAAGCAATCGTTCAAGGTGTTGTAACGCATAATGTGTCGGCGTGTGGTCAGGAGATCCACAATTATTGCATGGCACAAAGTTGTCGTAACAACTGAAGGTTTTAAACTCCATTCTGAAATGAGACACGTACAACATTAAACAAGTCTTCCTTCAAAATTACCTTAAGAATTCTACTAACTGGCTAGCGACGACCATTTGTCGATAAGTAGGGCTGCCCAAGTTAGTTTTAATACACTAAACGTCAAGAAATCCCAATTAAAACGTTTAAAACGTTACTCTACTCCAAATACCAACCCATTAGGGGGGGTGTACTTATCATTTGTAATTATCCCCTTTGAGTAGTTAACATTGTGACAAAGCCATGTGACAATGATAAGTGGCTGCACTCATAGCAAATAGGGCAATTACCGCTATGACATAGCAGTTCATCTTTGTATGGAAATACCCCTTTACGTACCTATATTAAATCACAGTTAATTCCAGAATGGCAATTGACAAAGCGGGCATTTAATTAGTCACAGATTATAAAATGTTTAAACCTTGTCAGCATTGCCGTTTAGCAAGCAGTCATTCTCATTGTCCTAGATCATTGTAGCATTTGTTTTGTTGTGTAGCAAGTTTTTAAATAATATGCTTTAGGCCTATATTAGAGTAAATTACCAAAAAGGGAAATAAATAAATAAATAAATTCGTGTTTAGATTCTACCCACTCAGTCATATAACTGATTTTCAGTGGGGACAGTAAACCAAAGCGACCAAGTCAACACTGTAGGCCCCGACGCAATCGACGAGTGAGCGATAACCAACCAAAGATCAATATTTTTAATGGGAAATAGCAATAAGTGGTATGGACAGTGGGAACACCCGCGGATCAACGCCAGAATCAACAAGACCGATTCAGAACAACTTTAGGCCTAAATTTAAGTTTAAAGTCTAATCATGTGACAATGAGTGGTGAATTTAATGTTATTCCTTACTACTTGTTAGTTGCTTTTTTTATATTTAAAATTTCTCCAAGGAGGCCTAATAATACATATTTTTATATCCATCATAGGTTGGATTGATATCTTCTGCATTACAATAGTTAAGAGATAAAACTTTTGCAATTTTGATCTCGAACAATGACTTGTCACAGGAAAAAATACAACAATATAACAAACAACAAGAAACATCAATGCTACAAAACTTGGTTTTTACAAAGCTATAAAATGATAACTAAATATATAAATACTAGGAAAACGCTAAAGTCCCGCCGCGTTGATGGATGAGCTTTTTTAAGTTTTTGGTTTGCGTGGGATATCTTTACTTTTGCAAGTGCTTTGCTTTGCTGCCTATGCATTGTAGGTGATTGTTGTCAAGTTTCTATTGTTTCTTGTCACTTGGTATTATATTTACCGTAAAAAACTTATATTAAAAGCTTTATTTCTATGGATTCTGGCTAACTTTTTCAACTTTTTGTTTCAAAAGGTACTACATCACCATAACCTTAATGTCCATGTTTAATATGAACGTTGTAGCCCCACCCGTTTGGTCACAATCGGCCCAAATGGCACGAAAATATCGCACTAAACCGTAAAAACTTATATTAAAAGCTTTATTTCTATGGATTCTGGCTAACTTTTACAACTTTTTCTTTCAAAAGGTACTACATCACCATAACTTTAATGTCCATGTATAATATGACCGTTGTAGCCCCACCCGTTTGGTCAGAATCGGCCCAATGGCACGAAATATCGCACTAAACCGTAAAAAACTATATTAAAGCGTTATTTCTATAGATTCTGTTCAACTTTTTGTTTCATAAGGTATACATCACATAA
Source organism: Sweltsa coloradensis (assembly GCA_024449915.1). NCBI lineage: Eukaryota > Metazoa > Arthropoda > Insecta > Plecoptera > Chloroperlidae > Sweltsa > Sweltsa coloradensis. The sequence continues at coordinate 18,982 of JAMZAV010008054.1, read as the reverse complement.
CCTTAATGTCCATGTATAATTGACCGTTGTAGCCCCACCCGTTTGGTCAGAATGGGCCCGAATGGCACGAAAATATCGCATTAAAAATCGAAAAAAATCTACCGATACGACACCGATATTCATGAGAAATATTTCTTCGGTTGTGCCCAAAAACAATACACCTCTAAGTTCAGAGATTTTGAAGGTCCCCTCAAATTTTCATCAAGATCGGATATGCCGTTTGCCCGGTAGAGAGCGAACAGACGGAAAAAAAAAAAAAAAAACACCCAAGCTAGGCCTAAATTTTTTGGGGGGTCGGTGAAATTAAAGTCTTCGCTTCGCTCATCCAATAAATAAAGGTAAAATATTTTTCAGATTTCGAAAATAAACATTTTCTTTAATGTGATAATACGCACTCTATTTAAATGATAGGTTCTAAGTAAAATATTATATTTCTAAGAATTAACTTTTTCTGTCAATGCAATAGAAGTAGTACAGTAATCTTGAAATAAAAACTATCGTTAAATAACATTTAATTACCACCCTACCAAAGAGATAGATGAATCCTGCTTCAAAAAGTACTTTGACAACGAGCACTTCTGTTCTGGCCATCCATAAATTACACAAAGATGATCTTATTACTAATCATGCAATATTCAAGCATGCAAAGCAGGGTTAGACCAAGTCTACAAAGTAATAACTTGTGCTTGTTTAGCTAATGTAATTTATGGGAGGCCCCAGACTTAGTGTTGAACATTATTTCATTTCATTTATAGAACATTCAGCAGCGTGATTTCTTCCCTCGAAATTCATAACTGTACTGTACTTAGTCCACAATTAATTTAGACAATTGAAAGCTCAGTGCGATACTAGCCTAACTTTGCAACAATGATTGAGTAGCCTAAACTAATAAGTGACGATGGCTGAGCATTTTAATTCCAAATTTGAACTTGACTGCCAACGTGTTTCGCACAAGATAAGCAGTGTTTCCACGTCAGTTAAGAAAGCCGAGGGAGAGAGAATGACACTGCTGTTCGAGTAAAATGAAGCACTTGCCTGTTCTGGTCCACCTCAGAGGAGACAAACTCCATGAACGATGCAAGTTTTGGGGCAGTCGATCTGTGTCAGAGGGAAATCACAATTGTTTTATTTAGTTTTGAGGCTTCTAATCTTCACAGTAGGGGCCATCCATAAATAAAACATAACAAACAAAACCATAGACTGCATGTGCATTGGATTGAAACATGAATGATAATGGTTATCTTGACAATAATATTAATCTGTCAACCAATATGAAGAGAAAATATTTACGTAAGTAGGTAGTCCACCAATATAAACTTGCTCTAGTACGAATAGAATTACAAAACTACTAAGTTATAATGTAGAGGTAGTTTATTTTAAAACTACTTAAAAGTGAACTGTAAACAGATTGTTCAACATAATCCTAATGAGCACATTAATGAGCCAAACGGCAATACTATACCAATTCTAATCATTAGTCATTCATTACAAATGACATTATTATGATGCTATTAGGCATTGGTACTGTATGTACGTTGTGTGATCATTATGTCACGCGCACCAAAGTATTTTGTGTATCTACTTTGTAGATGCAAATAGATACAAACAAATACATTTTGTTACTTACTTATGACTAACACTCGGTTGATTGGTTGTTTTAGTGAATAAATATAATTTAAACAAAATTCATCATTTCATTATCTAAAGAAAATAACAAGATGAGAGTAAATTGACTTATTGAGAACATACTGCAGGCAGGACAGACCACAAGCAGTCATCAGTCATCTCTATTATAGGTACCGGTAAGCTCCCAAATAAACATCCGGGTACCAGATCACTAAAAATTAAATACCTACTTATGCTTTAATTAAGTGCGTTGATGTGAGAAATGAAACATGCAAATAATATTAATAATATGGCTTATTTTGTGAACGTATGCGATCCTGATTACACCTACCTAGTTGCTTTCAGCAGAAGAACACGACAACATTGTGGAGAGGCACAAAAGCAATCTGAATGCTGTATACATTATAATTTTGTTTTTACATTAATAAATATTTTATGTCCAGCTCAAACCGTGAATCTGTAACGGGGGAAGCCTAAGCCCAACCCATTAAATGTTATCCAGGTACTGTGCCAGTTGTCTTTACTTTCACACCATTAAACCAAGTTCATTATGTTCAGAAGCTGGTTCAAACCAACAGTACCATATATGCAATAAGTATTGGGTTACATTCATTATCTGTATCACAACTGAATTAAAATAGGTAGGCCTACTTATATATAAATTGATAAATTTGAGCTTGATTCAAGTTGTTGTTATGGTGGTTGGTGTTAATGGTACGTAGTTTATATGACAGTGTTCGACACTAAAACACAACAATTTGGTGCCTCTTTGGCATACTTGGTGTAGAATCAGACCTAGTTTTACAAAATGTAAACAAAGACGAGGTCTTAGGTAGGCCTACTTATATAAATTGATAAATTTGAGCTTGATTCAATTTTGTTGTTATGGTGGTTGGTGTTAATGGTACGTAGTTTATATGACAGTGTTCGACACTAAACACAACAATTTGGTGCCTCTTTGGCAATACTTGGTGTAGAATCAGACCTAGTTTTACAAAATGTAAACAAAGACGAGGTCTTAGGTAGGCCTACTTATATAAATTGATAAATTTGAGCTTGATTCAAGTTGTTGTTATGGTGGTTGGTTTTAAATGGTACGTAGTTTATATGACAGTGTTCGACACTAAAACACAACAATTTGGTGCCTCTTTGGCAATACTTGGTGTAGAATCAGACCTAGTTTTACAAAATGTAAACAAAGACGAGGTCTTTAGAGCTAAACAAATTCATAGCTAATAATAATGGACTAATTACTCCACTGATGTTATGTTTATTTAATTGCCACCATATGCAATAGTAAATCAAGTTTAAAATTGTTATACCTACTTCTATGGAAGGTAGGTCCAGTAAGCTTCAAAGCATTACAGTTGTACTGTAAACAATGTCCACTAAAGTCTAGTATAACTTTAAACTTTCAAGCAAGATAATAATTAGGCCTATGTGGCTAGCTCAATTTTCAAAATAACATAGCCGAGCTCAACTCCTTAAGAGTCAACCGGAGTTTGGCCAGTAGGCCTAAGTTGGTGATAATGGGAGCTTGAAAGAGGCACTGGAGGTGGGATTTCGCAAATGTCACTCAGAATATTCGAAAAATAGCCGTCCAATAGACGGCCGCAGTTGCAATGTACGTCTGTGGCTGCACGATGTACTGCAGAAGCTCCGATACGGTGCGGCGCCGTGAGTCCGGTCTACGGTCCGCGAGGCGCGAAGCACTATTATTTCACATCGTTCGCAGTCTCGCTCCGTGGACGAGTTATTATTACAACAGAGGGTGCTAGATCTAGGGTGATTGAGTAAATTTTATGATCAGGAAATTCCAAATTGGTTATTAATGTATGTGATGAATGAAAAAAAGTGTATAAATCTTACCGACTGAAAACTGTGGAATCGAAACACGCCCGTAAGAAGTATATGTATATTCGAAACGCTGATTTAAGACCACAAGACATACTTGAGGCATGATTGTTACATATTTTAATCTACTTATTATTACAATTTATTATGCGTGGGTACGTGTAACGTGCCGTTTATTGCGCTATAGCTACGTACATAAGTATACCATAATATTAATATGGTTGTGAATACATTTAATCAGGATGATATTTTAACTAGCTGTGCAAAGCCACCTTCTGATGCAACCATGCACTGATCCATTGATGACTGGTATATAAGAATGGGAATTTGAAATGGCTTCTGAAGAAAGTGCTGTTTTTTATTATTCATTTGACATTTGAATATTCAATACGATTGAAACTCGTCACATTTTCTTCTATCAAGTCCGTATCCATAAAAGTACAGTATGTATAGTGTACAACAATAGTACCTATCATTGAGTTTATGCTTCCGATTTTTTTCTGACTGCATTGAACGGAAAGATGAAAAAAGTCAACTATTCTCCGGCCTTTTGATTATGACATTTGTTCTGTAGGTGGCGGCCTAATAAGAAACATAAATATTTAATATTCGTACAAACTATTTCCATGATATACCTATACATTAAATTCATTCAAATATATTTCTTCAATACCTATACCCAATAGCTGTACCCAATGACATCCAATGTAATGCACGTATGCTACAACGACGGCAAGGCACGTATGTTAATTAATGAAGTGAAAAAATAATTGTGAAAGGAGAAGGAACACCAATGTAATGTGTGTTGAAATTATGAAACGGTAATGAATTTCTTTCGAAGTATATTTTTATGTTTGCTTACTTGCGTTATTATATTATTATTTCTCGGGACATTTGAAATAACCTTTCACATTATTTTCTCTATTCAAGAATGCATAAATAAATTTTAAAGCAACACCATTTCTCGCTAAGTCAAATACGTAACGAAGTACATCATTGATACAGAATGAACATTGCTGCCTTCATGTGTTGTGTCAATATTATTATTACTTGCCTTTTATAATCACATGTTAACAAAAATTATGATATTTTGATCAGTATATAACCATTGTGTAAATGTTGAAGTACAACTTCAATTCAGCTTTCGATTTCGATTCCCGGGTGTGACCGTTTTGCTGTAATGAGCCAATGAGTGCATGAGAGCTCGAACCAAGTCCATTTGGATTATAGAAAACACTGTATTATTACTACATGGAATCAACGCTCTGGCATTATTCCCTTCGGCCTTGCATTGACGTACTATAAAACATCCTCGGAAGGTCGGTAGAAGTGCGTAAAAGTTGTATAAGGTCGGTAGAGGGGCATTGTATAAAATACATACTTATTAAAGTGTTGAATGACTCATCGCCGGGCATTGGCAATGTGTTATTGGATCACTCGAGGCGGCAGGCGGCAAATGCATATTACACGAAAACACGCCTCTCTGTTGTGTCCGTTTGGAACAAATTTTCCAGACCACAAAATATTTCGACATGTCTCCAGCATCTCTGACATAGCATTTGTCGAACCCTGCATGGCTTGCTTTGACCGAATAACCGTTAGAGGTAGCTCATGCATAACGCGTGAGACTCTGATTTGGAAGGAAACGGTTGAATCCTGTCACCAGCAATCCTAGCTGAAAGTTTCATCCGGGAATTCTTGAGCCCTTAGGCGAATGCCGGGATGCAAGCCTATTTTAGTTTTTATTTCTAGTGCAGTGCGTACAATGTTTTCACTCATATTCAATTAACAAATTCTGTAATTAGCAAAATACATACTAAATAGGCACGTCGTCTCTATAATGCTAAGTTGGTTGGAATCCGCCCGGAGAGTGAAAATCCTGAGATCTATAATATACCTTGTGGAGACAATTTTTAATTTCTGTTTCATGATAACCCACCAATGTACTTCTCAGGGTTAAACAAAATTATACAAACATGTCAATCGTGTGGATGTGTGCGTGTGTCAATACAATGGATCTACTGAAACACGCGCCATCGAAATAATGGATGGTCATGTAGAATCGAACACAAAATAATTCCAAAACTGAGCCCTACTCATATTTTAAATATGCATATTACAACAAACTACAATCACTGCGTGAAATGGTCCCCCTATCTCGAGCGGAAAATTTATAAGCTTTGTTTTATTTTATTAAATCCACACAAATATTAAGTTCCATTAAAAAAGTAAATACGGCCTAATACAAAAATACAAATAGTAGACCGTATAATACATTACCGTTAGACTACGTTTTAGCATTGTTTTCCAACGAAAATAAAATATCGACTCTAAAACATTATATTTACGAGTATATATATATATATATATAATTCAAAAAGTGACTACACCGGGGTTTGAACCCGGGACCTTAGCTGTCCGGGCTATGCTCTTACCAGCTGAGCTATGCAGCCACCAATTTAAAACTGTCTAATTCTTGGTCTATTTTGTACATTACATGTACGGACAGCTAAGGTCCCGGTTCAAACCCTGGTGTAGTCACTTTTTTAATTTTTGTCTAAAGTACTAACATAACAGAGTCAAAGTCGCCTACTTATAAAGCCAAGGTTAAACATCGTATATCCCAACTCTAGGGTTATAGAGATGGTTTGTATTCTCTAGTTTTTTTCAGTGCTGCTCTACAAATGTACAAAACAGACCAAGAATTAGACAGATTTAAATTGGTGGCTGCATAGCTCAGTTGGTAAGACAAGCCCGGACAGCTAAGGTCCCGGCCCGGGTTCAAACCCCGGTGTAGTCACTTTTTAATTTCTGTCTAAAGTACTAACATAACAGCGTCATAGTCGCCTACTATAAAGCCAAGGTTAAAGATATAAATAAAACCATCGACCCAAGTCAAATATTATTACACACACAACACGAAATGTCTTACAATTACCGTATTCTATAATAAACACGCATGTGAGCAATTGTTTTTTCAACATTAACCCTACACACCTACACCACACACTTCTTATAGCTTATTTTTCATGGGAGATCACACACTTTCTAAGTATGATAACTAGCACAGAGTCACGAAAAATAACTGAATGAAAATAAACCAGATTTGCCTATATCTCGATGTGACAGAATTGCGTCGGTTACAAGGTCACTGCATGTTACGAAACGAAATGAACGTCTGGTGTCCGCTTGACACTGGTAATTTACGACTCGGTGGCTGTCATCAGCCTACAGTTGTTGCAATGTTGCACAAAATGATAGCAGTATGCGATGATGCGTATATTTAATAAATCTTCAAATATAAGTAGTATAATAGGGAGATAACTTATCCAGATAAAATGAGGAAATACGATTTTAATTTCGTTTATATTTTGGAACACAGATTGATTTTTTAAATTCTTTTCGGCATAACTAGTTAATTCCTGTTCCTTCCAGAAGAGTTAGAGTTAGAGAGAGTAAGAGAACTTTCATAACATCGTGGGTGCAAGTGAACCAAAGGCGAATTCACATCAGAGCGCTTTGCTTTTGCTTGATGTCCAGATATTATTTATAGTTGGCGACTATGACGCTGTTATGATGGTAGTCTTATCATAGACATAAATTAAAAAAGGTGCCTCCACCGGGATTGAACCCCGAACCTCTGATGTCTGAGCAGATGCTCTCACCCCTTTTTATTTATTAATTTTCTTAACTTCAAATAAAAATGGTCCCGTGCCGTGGTTGAAATAAAAAATATAATTTCATCTACCAAAATTTAATATTCAAGCAATAGCCAACAATAAAGCCACTTTGTTACGACTTATCTCATCTTAATTTGACAGCCGTGGTTCAATCCCCGGTGGTAACACTGTTTTAAAACCATTATAATATATACAATGTTAATTGAAATTGCCAAATAAAGTCGAATAAAATACTGTATTTAGATTATGTTTATTATCATCATGGAAAGTGGTTTTCCGCGTGCTTCAACCCATTTTTTTCTCCTATTAGAGATGTTTATGTTCGTACCCAAACAAATGGACTTGTTGCCATGAACCCTCCTCCCCCCCCCCACCCCACTTCCACCTCAACTTCATATTAGTACATCACACGCTTTCAAAAGGCGATACACTAAAAATTATCTTACTTCAATTCACGTGCAGTAAACTTGAAAGACTCAGAGATGCATAATTGTAATAACGCGCCGTGGCTGGACGTATTAATAATTGTTTCATTCTGTTGTGTTGTGATATAATAAACAAAATTGTCACGACTGGGGATCGAACTCAAAACATACTGGTCCCTGTACATATAATAAATTGATATTTGGAATGTTCCGGTATCGAACAATTGTCTGTAAGAGTGCAATAAACATTGACGCCAAGCATAGCATTCTATAGCGCAGATCTATGCATAATGATTCAAATGGTGTCCTGCAGTAGTTCATGAGCAAAGTCATGCAGCCAATCAGAACAAGTTATTAACAAAATTATATGACCTGTCACTCAAAGTGGTGAAAAAGCTTCGTGTCGCTAGGTTGCGCCACTTGCTGGAGTCAAAAAAGCCTAAAATAGCGCCGAAACATGCTTTCGTACTTCCATTGTACAGCGGACACCCCTTGTCCAAAAATTCTCAGATTTTTAGGAATGCTAGTTAAAGGTGTCTATTTACACGTGTGTTGTGTACTTTTTCCAAAAAGTGCTTGGTAACGCCTAAAAAAATTCGCGAAAAAAGGGTAAATGTTAAAATATTCCCCAAAAGTTAACAAAATTTATTTAAAAAACAAGGGCAATATTGGAAAAAGTACACAACACACGTTCATTGGACGTCTTTACTGAGTAGAATAAAAAAAAATTATAAAGATATCTCAATTGTGTCGTTAGATACGATGGAAGTACGAAACCACTGCAACACACCGAAATAATACAGGGTCCAGTAGAGCCTTAATTGACAAACAAATTGCATGTACGATCGCATCGCGGCTTCAAAAGTAAATCAATGGTAATCTTTTACCGACACCACAGACACTCACTCGGCAAATCTCGGATGTGTCCTAAAAGGCACACCACTAAATAGTAAATACACAAAGCTAGCAACCAGCGGATGGGACAGGAGATGATGGCTTGCCCTATTTATGTCGCTTGAAAAGCTGTCCTTAATTGATTTCTACACTAGAAATAAGTCTGCGCTAAGGTCACGCAGTGTTCGGTGAATCCATTAATACAAACCTTGTTCTAATATTACCTACGTCCTGAGCCCAGTGTTTAACCCCTTAGCCTAACATTAATAAACCCTTGTTTTGCCATGAAATACTATTTAAAATCAAAATTTACAAAAAAATCTAAACTTTCTTCCCCTTTTTGGAAATTTCATTGGATCTTATCCCACATTGACATTTATGGGCCCACTGCAAATTTTTGCCTCCCCCATAGTATTTCATGAAAATTTTAGAATTCTAAAAAAAATATGCCCAAGTCCAATATTTTATTTTGCTGAATTGTAATTTTGTCAGATTTCATCCAAAATTGACATACCGTAAGCCTACATTCCCCCCCCCCCCCCCACACACACACACCCCCATTTTTATTGTTCCAAAAAACTAAACAAATGAAAATGAAAAATTATTTCCCCCACTGTTAATTTTGCAGGATCCTTTCCAACCTTAACATCACCAACAATATATAATAATAATCGGTGAAGATCAACTATAATATTTTCAATATTAACAAACGATAATCGCTCTATCAATAACTAACTAACTAGGCCTATATCATGAAATATAATTTAATAAGATGCCCAATTATTACCCTAGTTAATTTTTGGTTTAAGTAAATTGTCGAGGTTGGTGTTCATGCTGTTCCCTTTCTGCTTGTGTTGGAATTCTAAACTGACACAGCGTATAGACTAATATTAATACCGGCCTATATAGGTACATTTTATTCCTAAACACCAAGGGACAGGGGCTCAAATTCTGCATAATGGATGGGGTTTTGTGCCTGTCCTTCACCCTCATCTATCACCACTCATTGTATCAAATAGCAATAGTGCAAAATAGAGAAGTTAAAATCAATCAAAATCAATTTTATTCCTTGAGGAAGGACTACTGCCAATATTAAAACCACACTAAAAACCTTATTTTAGTAATAACTCACATAATGGTGAACGCTACACAAAAACAAAAAAGTGGATACTAGGTCCCATGTGGTTTAGGCCTAGTTAGAACTATATCTGGAATAAAACCTTTTTCAAATATTGTAACCAGTAAACACGATTTTAATATATATATATATCAAACACCCTTTTCCAACATTCGTCGGGTCGGGGGGTGACGAGTCACCAGTTTCTCGGGCTATCTTCTAGTGCTTGCTAGCCAGGCTCAGCACCCCTCATCTTCTTCCTCGTTTTCTTCCATAACTGGCATTTCTAATAATTCTCTCCACTTCTTCCTGTCCTCCCAGAGTCTTTTTTCATTAACCCTTTCCCATGTTTTTTCCCTCTTTCTTCGACGCTTCGCGTTATTTGGTCCCGCCATCTATCTCTTGGCTGGCCAACTCTTCGTACTCCCCCACATGTACGTTCAAATTCTCGTCTTGGATTCTGTCTTGCTTCATTCTTCTTACATGTCCATACCACCTGAGTCTTTCTCTTCCTATTTTATCTCGTAGACTTTCCACTCCTAATTTGTTTCTTGTTGTTATGCTTCGTACCTTGTCTAGTTTTGTTATGCCCACCGCACTTCTTAGAATTTCATCTCTGCTGCTTGCAGTCTGCTCTCTTCCTTTCCTCCTATTGTCCATGTCACTGATGCATATGACAAAATTGGGAGAAAGTACATTTGGTATAATATCATTTTACATCTGTTTGATATTTCCTCTTTCCATAGTAGTTTTCGTACGCTTTGGTAGAATTTCACGGTTTAAATTAAATTTATGTATTTTATAATTAAAAACGCAACTGATTACAATATTTGAATAATTTTTCATGCCGGGTAAGTTCTAACAAAACTATGTGAGACCTAGTAGCCCTTTTTCGATTTTACGTTACGGTTTGAGAGATATTACTAAAATACTTGGTTATTTTGTGTGGTTTTAATATTGGTGGAGATCCTTCCCCTTAAGCAAACATTTATTAGGTATTCAGTGTGACTGATGCAAATAGCAGCCTCTTCCCCGCATACTCATCGTATTATATGGTTAAATTTTCACCAAATAATATATGTGGAATACCCCATACTATCCTGATTACATCTGAGTAACGATAACCAGGCAATGCTACATTAGGAAGGAATGTAGAAAAGCCAATACTAGCATGTGCATAGAAGTCAGTGTCCAGGGAACAAGTATTTTGCTATAGGTGCACAACCGTGCAGAATCAAGTAACATTAGCCATCATCATGAAATTGATACAGGCAATAACTGTGCAACTACCTATTTGTTAAGACTGTGCGGGCACAAAAATTTGTGTTCCAAAATACATAAAACAGTAGTTTTGGAGAAAGAACAACATAATAGGACCTAGGTGCAAGAGGGACGATCCCAGAATTCTTTGAATAGTTCAGTAGAAGTAAAATGGATTACAGGCATTAAACATAACTTGTGTATTGTGATGATCAATTCATATTGTTTTGTTAGGAATCATTATAATTAGTTAACTACCTACATTATTGTTTTACATTTTAAATTTTAAGTTCAAGTTTACTTGTCTGTTATTCTGTCTCACAACGCAAGGCAACAGCTTGAGACTGCAGAGAACAAAATAATAAAGGTGTATTATTTGAGAAGACCAAAACAACTTTTTAACATTTCGGCGCCCATGCATAGTCCCAATATTGAGTCTTAATAATAAAATAAGTATTTAGGTAGCTACAATGAGCTACCAGTATGTTATCTACTAATTAAGGGATGCACCAACAGTGCATAGCATTTCCATTAGAGGCAGTGGTTAATTTCTAAAATAATAAGTGGGTGGACGCCTGACGATATCCTTCCTTGGAGGGGGGGCCGGTAACATATTTCAAAGTGAAGTTTGTTGGACAAGTGATTTCAGGCAAAAACAGCAGTGGGGGTTTGGGGGGCGAGCCCCCCAACCACAGCGCGCAGACGAAAATTTTAAATCAGGGTTTTTAAAGTGATTTCTGAGCGTTTCAGAAAAAATACGGGACTGAATCCAATACCGAAATACTATCGTTGTGTACACAAAAACCAGAAAAACTTTTACCAAAAAAGAAGTGGGCGGACGAGTCTGCCCTGAAATTAACTACTGGCTAGAGGCCTGCAGCCTAACTACTGGAGGCCCCCAACCCCAACGGGATATTTAATACTCAAAGCCCAAATGCTTAAAGCCTTCTCTAGCATGCACACTCCAAGTAGTCAGTGGCTACAACAAACTAAGGTTTACATGTACCAATTATGTTGGCTTACTACTTTTAAGGGTATGCACGTGTATAAGTCTACACCGTAATACGGACAATGCATACTAGTGCGTCATGTAAAAACAAAGAGGCAAGGCATTACCGCACAAAACTTCTTGCTATCGGACTACATTCATTACCTACTCTAGGCCAACATAGTGGCATTAGGCCTAATATTAATCTCAAGGTAGTCTAAGACAGTACTTTGCAACTACCAGACAGAAAGTAAAATTGTACTTAAAAGGCTTTTTACCAAATGTCATATTATTCGAGATTGAATATAAAGGCTTGACTCATAAACTATTTAGCAATCTTCACACCCATTGATATCAAATTCAAAACGATGACAACATAGTTCTATTGCTATGATGTAATGCAACCCAAAATAAAATTACTATTTAACAACAAATTTAGTACCCCAATACAAAAGTAATTTTAGGATGATCTACAATTAGGCAAACAAACAATTAGAATATTAACTTAAAAAACAAGAAGTTAAATTAAAGCTACTTTGGGGCCCCTACAAAGAATTGTTGTTTTAGGTAGGTAGCTTACCTGGAAGGTCTCACGACAACAATGTGACTCTCCGGGAAGTAGGAATGTAGCAGCATGGCCGTGTTCTCGAGATTCCACTTGACGTAATTCTTATTATCTCTGTGACTTTCCATGTTTTCCGGGAAGTCTTGCACATCTCCGCCAAAGAATACGACGGCCGTGTCCTGCTCGGCGCGGGCGGCGGGTGGCAATACACAACGTCGTTGACACGTCCGTCATAGCCGGTGACCCCACACAAGCGGACAGGGCAGGCGGGTGGAGGGGCGCACCCAACATCCCGCCCTGAAAAGATGAGCCCTTCAGTATATCCGGGGTGACCGACCAACTAGGACCACAAACCTCCATAATTTACCGATGTACCAGTTTAGATTGTTGCCGTGATCCAAACGGATTCAAACGGGAGACGAATAAATGACTGTAATGTAGATCCCATAGACGGCGGAGAGTCATTCAGTTCTTCGGTGGAAAGATTATGGTTTGAAGACACCCATGATCGCATTTAGAACCTGCAAAGAGCCAAGCAAACAACTACATGTAAAAAGGATAAAAATAAAATTACAAAATTAGTAGGCTCTATAGTATGTAATATGGTAATATGAGGCAACAAAAGATCTAGGTTATTGAGGGTTTGTTGCTTAACAATAAACATAACCCAAATTTGCTTCTTGAGACAATGAGTAGTACCGGTAATGCAAGAGGACCAAATTACAAAATACCACGCTTTTCCCAAGTCATGAACTTTGGATCTGTGTCCCAAAAGAGTTAACATAGTGTATTTAATTGCTAAATATCTAGTGGAATTACTGATAAATTATATATTTACCTAAGTAGCATAGGCCTACGTACCTAAAGCTAAAAAGTAGGTTAGTTAAACGGGGTGGTAACAGCGGTTAATACTTTGGTGATTCGACCAAAATATTTTTTATTCATCTTTTGGTAGTGTGAATTGTGCTGCTTAAGCTGATGACTGACAAGGCACTTAGAATAGAGTCATGGGTTTGAATCTCCTAAAGACATAGATATTTTTAATTGGCCTTCATTCCCATACATCACGACTCATCATATTATAATAGTAAGTACTGAATATGTAGCACAATTTGCATTAATAACACATTAAGCAACAAACTCAATACACATTTGAACTTGCGACCATTGGAGTCATACACTTTGGAACTCACTCAAGCAGTATGAGCCACCGACTGTAATGGCCATTCGGAGCTCAAGCACCATAGTCAAATAACGATTCATGAACACAGATCTTTTTATGTATTCTCGTACCAAATGCTTTCTAAACTGCCTCCCAATGCGTCTACATTTTGCAAAAAATTTGAATTTTTGGATGAGCGTAGCGAGCGAAGCGAAGATTCCATTTCACTACACTGGAGAAAAAAATCCGGAATGTTTTTTTTTTTTTTTTTTTTTGTATTTTTGTGTGTTTGTCCACACGATTCCGGCTAAACCGATACTCCGATTGCGATGAAATTTTATGTAGGCCTTCGAAATCTCTGAACTTAGAACTGCCACGTTTTTGAGCGCAATCGGAATTTTTTTTCTCATAAAAACGCAATTTTACGATTTTTTTTTTCGATTTTTTATAAAAATTCTTCGACTTATAACACCTACATTCTTTATCCGATTGTAATGATTTTTTCACAGAACCTTGATTTTATGAATTAAGATATTCGTGTGAAATTTGAGCGGAATAGAAAAATTATTTCTCATGAAAATCGTAATTTTATACGGGTTTTTTCTTTTTTAAAACAATTCTTTGACAACACATACATGCTTTATCTGATTGTAATGATTTTTTTACAGAACCTTAATTTCATGACTAATATATTCGAATTAAATTTGAGCGCAATCGAATAATTATTTCTTATAAAAATTGCAATTTTATGATTTTTTTTTTTTTTAAAAATTACGATTAATTAAAGAATTAAGTGAATTTTTTATAACATTTAATTTAATTAAAAAAATTAAGTTATTTTTTAAAAATTTAATTTAATTAAAATAAATCTTCGACTAAGTAATGTTTTTTTCACAGAACAACAGAAAATCCGCGTAACACATTGCAGCTCAATGCACCATACGCTCATCCAACAACGCGGCGGGACTTAAGCGTTTTCCTAGTTTAAGAAAAAGTGGTGTTAAACCAGCTTAAAACAAAGGTAGGTTTGTTCTGTTATCTCGATTGCTCAATTGGGTTCTGGGTACAAATCCTAGTCGGGGCAAACTTTTATGACAATTGCTATAAACAATAACATTGCCTTAAAGAGGGCTTCTGCTTAAAAACCTTGTATTCATCCTACCCAACAAATGGGAGATGAGAAGTGATTTGATTTATCCGTGTTCTTTCAGTTATGACAGCAACATGGCAGTCTCCTGTTAAATTCAAATCATGGATGTCAACAGCCACAACAAATAGTCAAATAATTAAGTTTAAAGGTTTGTTCTGTTTTTCTTGATAGCTCAATTGGTAGAGCTATGGTGCGTCAAGCCAGGGGTTCTGGGTTTGAATTCTAGTCGGGGAAAACTTTTAAGACAATTACGATGATTATAATCAAATGCTTCAAAACTTTGTTCCGGTTTGGTAATTTTTATGTTATCATTGTGCATCCCTCCTCTATTAAATTTAAAACAAAATAATGTGTAGGCCTACTTATTGCTAAATTATAGCCTATTTTATGGCGTTTTCCATTGGCATGCACTCGGCGAGTGCAAAGATGTCATTGTTGTCATCCTCCACTTAAATAACATCACAAAACTGAACAAATGAAAAGACAAATGGCAATCCAGTGCGCAGTGCGCCCTGGCGCACTAGTGCGACCTGAGTGCGGCCAATGGAAAAGGCCATAAATTTTTAAACTCATTGCCATTAATAAGAACCACCATGAGTTTTAAATATTTTGTATGACAATTTCATTTGCTTAAAGGTATCAAGATCTAGGGACTAGTGTAAAATTGTCAATGCCATTTGCTTTCCACTTCAAATGATATTCTAGAGTGGGATTGCCGATATTTTGAATGCCCGTTTTCAAGGTTTAGCTACTTTGTTGAATTGCTAAATTTATACTGGTGTGGTAGGCCAACATTGAAACTAGGGATGCACATTAATACTTTTTTTATTGTTGATTAACGAAATGGTTATGTCATTATCGAATCGATATTATCGATATAGGTAACCAATAAAAAATTTAAGCCCGTTCCAATATAGATGGAATTCAAATGTGGTAAAAGAAATTCAAACAATAGAATCTCATGCCACTCGCTGCCTCATCCTTTTCTGTGTTGTCTTTGTTTCTGTGTTCCGCAACGGCTAAGTTCGCTGCTCCCAAACATAAATCTCGAGTTTGACACCTTGTGACCTATCTCTGTCTGGACTGGATATATTGCGCTATTCGAGACGATGAGTGGTGATAGATGAGGATGAAGTATGAACAGAAGGGAGGAGGGGAAATCCGATACCGGCATGTAGCCCGAGACTCCTTTCGAAAAGTACCAAGGGGACCAACGGCTTAACGTCCCATCCGAAGGACGGTGCAACCTTGACAGTCATATAGGTGGGTTTTCCTCCACTAAACTGAACTGCCGAGCAGACGTCGAGGAAAACGAAGCTGTTACACTAGCTCTCGAACCCTCCATCTGCTCTAACCAGCGATATACGTGAATTTCAGGGCAAAGCGGTCACCCCTCTAACCCTGACCACGCCAGAGTTTTGCTTAATTTCGGTGTTTGAGTGGGAACCGGTTAAACAACCTCGGCTAAACCGTTGGCTCTCTGTCTGCTCAAGCGGGAAATACTCATTCCGTGTTTTGGACCATTCTCAATCATTTATTGGTATTTTGGTTATCGATTGATGTTTGATACCCACAAGCTTTTACGAAGGTCCTTATGATGTCTATGCCTGCGCTGTATGTACAAGGTTGGTTTTTAGTTTTTTTATTTATTTTCAAGTGGTGGGGACGGGTGACACTGACATATTTGAGCAAACATTACCTATTTTATAATACGGTACCTAACCTATATTTTTGCAAAATAGGAAAAAAAATCACTGAATCAGGGTCTGAAATTTTTGTCAAATTCCTCCGGAAGGGGGAAAGGTTGGTCCAACATTGACAAAATTTTCCCGATTATTTTAGCCCCCCCCCCCCCCCCCTCTTCAAATTATTTTGCATTTTTTTGCAATCCCTTCCATTAATTTTTTGAGTATGCATTCATTGATTAAAGTGACTAAACGGCACATTATTTTATTTGTTTGGCAACCCCCACCCCCTCGAGGAACATTAACAAAATTGATAAAGTATTATTTTGCAATAATATAGGCCTAATACAAAACTGTTCTGTCTGATCAAAAACTGTTCTTACATAGGTATAATACGGAGGTTGGGAAACACTCATTTGTCGGTTCGACAATTAGAAGTTGGAATAACCTAGACAAAAACATATTTAACCCTAAACCCTCAAGTGTTGTCAATTTCAAGGAGAGAATAAATCTTAATAGGTTATGAAAGGATTGTACTAGGAAAACGCTTAAGTCCCGCCGCGTTGTTGGATGAGCGTAATTGGTGCATTGAGTTGTTAAGTGTTTTGCGGATTTTCTGTTGTACTGTGTAAAAATCATTACTTAGTTGATTTTTTTAAAATTAATTTAAATTAAATAAAAAATAAACTTTAATTTTAATTTTTTTTTAATTATTCGTAATTTAAAAAAAGAAAAAAATCGTAAAATTTCGATTTTCATAACAAATAATTTTTCGATTGCGCTCAGATTTCACACGAATATATAAATTCATGAAATTAAGGTTGTGTGAAAAAATTATTACAATCGGACAAAGCATGCAGGTGTTATAAATCGAAAAATTTTGTTAAAAATCGAAAAAAATCGTAAAATTGCGATTTTCATGAGAAATAATTTTTTGATCAATTTTTCCCCCCGTGCAGTTCTTCGTTCAGAGATTTCATAGACCTCCATAAAATTTCATCGCAATTGGAGTATTGGTTTAGCCGGAATCGTGTTCACAGACACACAAAAATACAAAAAAAAAAAAAGAAAGAAAAAAAAAAAAAAAAAAACATTCCGGATTTTTTTCTCCAGTGTAGTGAAATGGAATCTTCGCTTCGCTCGCTTCGCTCGCTACGCTCATCCAATTAGGTTA
The DNA here is from genome assembly GCA_024449915.1 of Sweltsa coloradensis. Taxonomy (NCBI): domain Eukaryota; kingdom Metazoa; phylum Arthropoda; class Insecta; order Plecoptera; family Chloroperlidae; genus Sweltsa; species Sweltsa coloradensis. Next base: position 1,402 of record JAMZAV010008054.1, on the reverse strand, counting down.
TGTATTAATTGAAAAAGGCTATAAATTAAATAATCTAATTTATACAAATACTGTTATAAGGTATAGTATATTTCCTATACAATACTTATATTATGTTTATAACTAATCCTAGTAATTTGCTTTGTAACAGTAATTATAAGGAATATGCACTGTGAAATATAAAATGTCAATATTCTGTATCCGAGCAGAAGAGCTCAAAACATGAATTAATTAATAATAAATACAATGCAATTTTTACGAAAATGTATTTTGGGTTGAAATCAGTTTCAGTAAGCTTCCAGACTATTTCAATTCCTTACTACGGTGTGGGAACTGGACCAAAGCCAACTCTTGAAAGATGAACCATTGCAAACCACTCAATTTTCTAGGACAGAACAAAACTAAATGTCACTGATAGCAAGTGACGGGAATTGAACTCATGGTCACGTACCAGCGATGAACACAACAACATTACCCCGGGCCCTTAGCAGACTTTCCCCGTGGAATTTCCCCCCCCCCCCCCCCCCCCAACACTCAAAATACGCAATGTAGTATTGATAGGCCGCGATGCTCGCTATGCCATCTGATCTAAAGTACCAGATCCCGATATCGTATTAGTTACTATGATGTCCTTGATTGTTGATTATGTGGGTCACAGCTGTCTCCATGTGGACTCAAGTGACTTCGATTCATATCGAATACCAGACGGCTTAATATGAGTTGCAAAAATTCCAAGAAATTCCGTCTGTGCATATTATTATACCGGCAGTAGAAGATCGATTGCGTGCGCGAGAGTGCGAGACACTAGATTGCGGTTGTCAACAGAGGGAAGCAGGGAATATTCCGCGAACCTAAGTCTTAACAGCCCAAAATCACTCCCTCGGAAGTGTGAAATAATACGACCTTGCCCCCCTCCCCCCTCGCACATAGCTGCAAAACGACGATGGTTCGTTAGTTATTCCGTGGTACGAACGCGGATGTAACAATTCAGTTTTCAATTAGGTATGTTCTCGAAAAGTCAATGCCACTATCATATGCCAAATACTAGAATGTGTAGTAGGCCCTATGTGAAGACGATTAACCACCCCTGAACCAACGCCGAGGAGTAGTCACGTGGTTAGCACCCCCCCCCCCCCCCCCCAAAGACATAAAAAAGAATGTAAACCAAACTTTCGGAAGCGTCGATCCGGTATTGCTTTCCGCTTTTGTTCTTCGCCGCAATTCTGCTTTTGCTGCCATAATGGAACCCCATCTGGCTCCAAAGCAGATACATCACAGAAGAACTATTCTTGTCACCAGACTGTACCCGAGTTGATGACGCCATGCAGGAGGAGGCGGCACGACGCCAACTTGGGTCTACAGAAATAGCCGCCCCGTGTCTGCCGACAAGGTATATTCCAGTAGGTCAAACGGGGAGAAAGAC
>JAMZAV010008053.1:0-29876 GCA_024449915.1 Sweltsa coloradensis | reverse complement strand
ATGATGTTGACTCGCACTAATAAACAATTATTTATTTACCATTTGAAATCAAATACGGTACATCCATTCCTTTTCCATACATTTTGGTATTGACAGTGGCATTAAGAGTCAACTATACCTATTAGAAACCTTTTTTGAGAACTTCTCCTGCTTTCAGTTTTCATCCGACCAATTTGCAATTTTGCGTATTGTGAAGCAAGGATATGATTACATTTTTTTAGTCAAAGATGATTAAACATAATTGCGCATTACGCACAAAATAAAATCCCGAAATTTACCTATTTTATTAATTTTACAAAAATCCTAAAAATCCATTTAATTTACAAAACTTTTTTTAATATATTTTATAAAATGTGTATTGCGCCGCCTGCGTGCGGGTGAGATTATGATGTGTGGTGAAGATGATATTGTTTTCTAGGTACATTAAAGAAAAGAAATATATAGAAATGATAGTAACAGCAAAAGACAAATTATTTATTTGAATAAAAAATGTGAATTAAATATGTTATGGTATGGTCGTCCCCTTGATCTCCTACATGGAATTTCAATTTCCATAATCTTTCTCCTTTCATTTTAAACGTAGAAAAGTAAATAAACAAAAGTGCAAAAACTCAACATTAAAAATTGTGTTTTTACAGTCCCCTGTTCAATACATGAATTATGCATCAGATAATAATATTTATTCATTTATTTATTATCACCAGTATTGAAAAACACTAATACTATATTAAAATATCCTTAGTTATCTACAGAAATGAGAAATGTATAAAACGGTTTAAGTTCGGACCCGGCACCTCCACCAAATACGGGAAATTTTGTTTTTCAAGTGTAGCCAAGCTTTGATTACTGAAGAAATAAGCCCCAGACAATAAGTTTATTGGTATGAGGTCACGTCAAACTTAGGTTGTAATGCGCTACGTGGCAAAATGTTTAAACAAAATTATTGTTTAGCAAATAGCAAATCTTTCAGAGCGTAAAATACGGTCCGAATTTTGCACCCATGTTGCTGTACAAAACAACACAACCATACATCGATCAAGTGCATTTGTCCCTTTTGAATATTGATAATATATTTTCAATTCTAATATGTTTAGGACATAAATGTTCTCCCATATTGAAAGTTTTTTTGTTATAATTAAAAACAAATCAGTAATCAGCAATTGCAGCCTTCGAAGTCTACTCTTGATATAAATCATGTGTTATAGTCGTCTGAATATAAAATAAATAAATACAAACTAATAAATAAATATAGACAGACAGACGTGTGAACTTATTCAGGGGCATGACAGGTGTATATATAGACCTATAGGACTCGAACTTGTACATCTCTGTCAACCTTTCTTGCCAACACTATAGAGCCACTCTAGCCGAAATGAACGGCAAATTAGTTCTTTTGGCAGTAGTCTGCTTCATAACGGAATGTTTAAAAAACTTGTATTTATTTAATTGATAATTTATATTTATTCATTAAGTTTAAGGGCGCTTCAAAATGCGTCATAATGCGTCACTCTAGCACAGAGTTAAAGGGGAGAAAAGTGCCATGCTGGTCAGAACCAGCCACGGGTAAAGGCCGAGAGGAAAGGGGGAAGGGTTCTCCCGTCGAGGTCGTCATTAACTTGTCCTGTCATAATCAATGTGTTATTTCTTATTTGATTTTTGTATTTTTTTAACTTCTAGAGGAGTAATTTATACCTCGTTATGTATAATAAATAATTAAGATAACTAATAATAATAATAATATTGTACCTCGTGATCATTAGGAACGCCATGTTGATATATCAACATTATGTAACAAATAAATTCAAATAAATTCAAAGTAACGAAAAATAAACATGTGTAGAAAATATTGAAAATCTGGACGTAGTTCAGGTTTAAACTTATTTTAAAAAATAACACCTTTCCTGTTCAAATCACTCATCAGACAGTGAGAAATGGTATCGGACGTATGGCGTATATAAGCACATGCACACAGGATTTCTACCTTTCCAGTCGGTTCATCTTCTCTTCTTTAAACGCTAAACACAATGTACGGGATTGTTCTGTACAGTATTTTAGGGGTAAGTTAAACATCAAATATCGTATCTTTTCTAATATGACAATAAATAACTAGGAAAACGCTCAGTTGGACGCGTTGTTGAGCGAGCACCGGTACGTGCAACACGACCCGAGTACGACATTCCCATAATGTTACATACCAATAAGTCTTTTCGGTCTTGACCGATTTAGCTGAAAATTTGTAAAATAGGAGAGAATAGATAAAATCCACCGCCATCTAGAGGACCTTGACATCATTTCTTTGGGAAAACTATTTTAACTCTTGATTACTTCTAGGTGGCAGTACATAGTGACCAGAATTCTTGTGCGACTTTTCGTTGCCATGGTAACGTTACTTTTGTTAAAATGTAATTTCTATCTACACTACTTATCGGATCAAAATAAAATTAACATATTCGTGACCGGACGGACATTCTAAATGATTTGGCTACCTCAGATTTTGTCGCCGTTTAGTTTTTTAAAAAAACTTAAGGTTAACTTTAATGTAACTTTATAACTTTTTGAACGATTTTGCCACAAAACTAATGGCATTCAATCGGGAACGAAACTTGCGGATGGTCAAAATTTCAACTCAATCCGAGCCTCCGTTTGACCGCTATCATGAGCCAAAAAAGCTGTGCGACTTTCCGTTGCCATGGTAACGGGACTTTGTTATAATGTAATTTCCATCTACACTACTTATCGGATCAAAATAAAAATAACATATTCTTGATCGGACGGACATTCTAAATGATTTGGCCACCTCAGATTTTGTCGCCGTTTAGTTTGAAAAAAAAACTTTCGATTAACTTTAATGTAACTTTTTAACTTTTTGAACGATTTTGCCACAAAACTATACAGCAACCCGCCTAGGTGGTATGTACATGTGTGCAAAATTTCAGGTCGATCAGAGAAACGGTGCGACCTGTATCGAAGCAGTAACAGAAAAAAAAACAAAAAAAACAGACATTCGAGCCATAAGAGTCAAGTGGAGACGCTCGCTTCGCTCGCTCAATTAACTTACAAATTTACGATATTTTTATGTATGCAATTTACATAAAGGTTTGAAGAGAACATAATTGGATGAGCGAAGCGAGCGAAGCGAAGATTCCATTTCACTACACTGGAGAAAAAATCCGAAATGTTTTTTTTCTTTCTTTCATTTTTTTTTTTGTCTATTTGTTAACACGATTCCGGCTAAACCGATACTCCAATTGCGATGAAACTTTCTGGAGGCCTTTGAAATCTCTGAACTTAGAACTGCCACGTTTTTGAGCGCAACGAAAAAAAATTTCTCATTAAAATCGCAATTTTAAGATTTTTTCGATTTTTTTAAAAATTTTATTCGGCTTGTAACACCTACATGCTTTATCCGATTGAAATGATTTTTTACAGAACCTTAATTTTATGAATTAATATATTTGTGTGAAATTTGAGCACAATCGAAAAACTATTTATTATGAAAATTGCAATTTTACGATTTTTTTTCATTTTTAAAACATTCTTCGACTTATTGCTTTATCCGATTGTAATCATTTTTTCACAGAACCTTATTTCTATGACTAGGAAAACGCTAAAGTCCCGCCGCGTTGATGGATGAGCGTTTTTTTTGTAAGTTTTTTTTGCGTTTTGTGCGTTTGTTTGCACTTTTCCTTTGCAAGTGCTTTTTGAATGCATTGTGGAGGTGATTGTTGTCAAGTTTCTATTGTTATTTGTTAATTGGTATTATAAACTTCAAAAAACTCATATTAAAACCTTTATTTCTGTAGATTCTGACTAATTTTTTCAACTTTTTCTTTCAAAAGGTACTACATCACCATAACCTTAATGTCCATGTGAAATCTGAACGTTGTAGCCCTACCCGTTTGGTCAGAATCGGCCCAAATATGACGAAAATATCGCACTAAAAATTGAAAAACTAATATTAAAACCTTTATTTCTATGGATTCTAGCTAAATTTTTCAACTTTTTCTTTCAAAAGGTACTACATCACCATAATCTTAATGTCCATGTGAAATATGAACGTTCTAGCCCCACCCGTTTGGTCAGAATCGGCCCAAATGGCACGAAAATATCGCACTAAAAATCGAAAAAAATCGTAAAAGTACGATATTCATAAGAAATATTTCTTCGATTGTACCCAAAAATAATACACCTCTAAGTTCAGAGAAAACGAAGGTCTGGTCAAATTTTCATCAAGATCGCATATGCCGTTTGCCCGGAATCGAGCAAACAAACAGACGGAAAAACAAAAAAACAAAAAAAAACAAAAAAACAAAAAAAAAAAACACCCGAGCTAAATTTTTTGGGGGGTCAGTGAAATTGAAGTCTTCGCTTCCGCTCGCTACGCTCATCCAAATATATATGTTCTTTTTAAATTTGATCGCAATCAAAAAATTATTTATTTTGGAAATCGCTATTTTACGATTTTTTCGATATAAAAAAAAATCTTCCACCTAGAACACATATACATGCTTAATTCTATTGTGATGATTTTTTAACAGAACCCTAATATTATGTATTTATATATTCGTGTGAAATTTAAGCTCAATCGAATAATTATTTCTCCTAAAAATCACAATTTTACTCTTTTTTGTTTTAAAAAAATTACGCTCATCCAACAACGCGCCTGAAAAAGCGTTTACAAAGCTTCCTAGTTATTAATATTTTTGCTTTCTGTCTTTCTTTTTTATAACATTACTAAAATAGGTATTGTTAATCGGTCTTAATTTAAGTTTTCGTATTTAGATGTGAGCAAGCTTGCAATAATCTTCAGTCAGGACTGCCATTTGTGAGTTCCGTGCGTCACGCACGCGCTACCTCTATCGTCTTGTAATTATGCAATGATGTCTACTTTCAGATAGCGGCTGCAGGCCATGAAGTTGTAAGTATTTAAGTTTATTCACCCTATTCTGCATAACAACCAGTGGATGATCTGAACAAAAAATATTAATGTTTCAAAAAATAAATGTACATTGATGTCTATATTTTGTTTATTCATACATACGCAGATCAAAATGGCGTATGGCAGTGTTAATTCAAGTGATAACTTTAATATGTATAATGTGATAAAATATGTATTAATTTTGAAAAATATGAATGTTTTGGACATAATGTCCAATACCAATAGAACAAAATAATTTCAAAAAATTAATCATTCAACAGTCACGTAAGTATGTGTATTTTTTAAGTAGGAGCAACTTTTAATGTTTTTATTTCGAAGTTTAAATCATGTAGGAAAAAAAAAAATTTTTAAAATTATATAAGTTAAGATTAAAATTGGAGTGGACACGAATTAGATTGTGGTCGTGTGATTTCTGCGTTTCATAGGTTGGGAAAAAGAAAAAGAAATTGTGTTTAAAAAAGTAAGTTATTTTCCAACTACAATCGTGGGTTGTTCTGACATTGAAGATAGCGCTCGTCTTCTCTGCTGAACACGCTACATTCCAATCTCATCCTTGTTAATCCTTGTCGTTCCTCACATTGTACAGCTATAGTTGTCGTGGTCTTCTAGCTGGAGCATCCAATTCCACTCCTTTTCATTATTCATTAAAGGGCAATAAAAACAAACGTACTAAAGTGTATTTCCATCATGTTACGATATGATAGTCCCCTGTTCTAATCTGGAATCAAGAAGGAATACGACGTATTTGACAGTGTTGGCAAATAGCTATTCATTTGCCCAGGAATCATTCGACGATGCAACTTTACATAGCAGTCGAGAAAGCTTACATGGGCCAACCTACAGTGATTGATTATTCACATTGTTTGTGAATCATAAAGAAACAATTCACGAAAATGTTCAAATTTTGATATTTTTAACAAAATCGAAAATATACATATTTTTAAGAAACAAATTTAAAAATTATATTTAGAAAAGTTTTGCTTTAAAGCCCTTCATTTCAGCTTCCATGACACTGTGGTGCCGGTTAGCCGGGCGAACAGAAATATGCCTGAAAAGAATGTATATATCCTCTTGAAATGGTTTTCGTGCTGGACCCGGCACCTCCACCAAAACACTGTAATTTTGTTGAAACCCATTTGGCCTTGTTTTGTTTCCCGAAGAAGTTAAATCCAAATTGTTTTTATTTATATTATTGATAATTGCATGAGCGTAGTGGGCGTAGAGAAATTTTAAATTTGACTTCCCTGAGATAAATTGGCCGGGTGTTCTTCTGAGTTTTTGGTTGCTGTCTGCCAGGCCAACGGCAACTTCAATCTTGAAATGACTCAAAGGAAACCTTCGAAATATTTAAAGTGAGATCTACTACATTTTCATGAAAAAAATAGTTAACCCGGCACCTCCACCAAAACACCATCATTTTGTTGAAACCCATTCGGCCTCGTTTTGTTTACTGAAAAAATGATAATGCCAATGACAAATTATTATCATTTCTACATTAAAGCTTATTGGATGAACGTAGTGAATGTAGCGAACGGAAATAAAATAATATAGTTGCTATATTTTGTAGTTTTGTTAGCTCTCTCCCTGACTAACTCTACTTTTTCAATTATTTGAATAATTATACCGAAGTCACTTTTATTGACAAATGGCTACCCAAATCTTGATAGAGAAAATTCTTATTCTCTAAACTGAGACCTTTCAAATTTAGGATAAAATATATACTGTAGTTATGTAGATTTACCCTAAATTTAAAACTCGAGTACCGGTAAATTTAACGAAAAACGGTAAAAATCGGTAAAATTTTGATTTTGGCCATAACATATTGGCATAGACGTTAATAGTTTTTTGGGATGAGGAAGGTGTATTTTACTGTTCCATGCACAATACAAGCTAAACAGTAATGTACTACTTTCATTATATTTGCATGTTTAAATAAATAAAATACAAAATATTAATTAGATTCGAATGAATGATTTAACCTCCTCAGCTAATGAAATAGCCTGGTGTAAGTCTAGCTACAGAAAAGCCCTTTTGAAATTTATTGATTTAAGTTTTTAAAGTGTAATAGACTTATTTCCACTGCATTCTTGTCGTGAAGGTTCTTATTTAACTTTAGAATATAATGATAGAAAATTGGAAATTTTACTATTTAAACGACATGCTCGGTAAATTTTCCGACGCACATCACAAAAAAAGAGAATTTAAAAATCGCAGCTTTTCGATAAAAATGTTTTGTTCAATTTGTTTATTACCGTACTTTGCTCTGTCGGACAAACTCCAACTTCCATGGGATGAAACTTTCAGATATCTAAATAAACTTATAAATCGACGATCTAAGATTGACTGTCACCAAATTTTCCTTTGACTAAACGGATGTGTCCATATTTGACATTGCTTGTTCTCAACAGTAATAATTATGGTAGTGCCTGGCGGCGTGGTCATATTCCCCCCAAGACGTATTACTTTCGGAGTCTACGACGTGTCTCTCCCTATTATATCTTATCTCTATTGATCGAGATTGACGCTTCTACCGATAACATAAAAACTTGTTTTAGACATATCAAACACGAAACAAAAAATCGAAATATAAAATATGTAATGTAATTATTAATAATTAATTTAATAATTGTAATAAATTGTAATTTAATTAAATTGTAATTTAAAAAAAATGTTATTAAAATGTAATGTAAAAATAGATCGAAAACGCTCGTCCATCAACGTGACTATAAGAACTACATGAAGCGTCCTAGTCTTAGGTAATGCAAATTCTAAATAGTTGCTATGGGATGAAGTCACCCTTCTAGAGAACATGATGTATCGTGTGTGTGTGTTATAATTATGTAGTGCTTTGAAATAAATTGTTTATATATGTCACTTGTTTTTTAAAGGTACCAGAGAGCAATACGCGCCCAATGTCATCGGTAAGTTAGTGAACTAAGACAATTGTATTTACATTTTAGTGTACAACACATTTTACACATAATTCTAAGGTCTAACAACAACTAAAAGTTGTAGTGAATTACTCAAGGATTTTTATTTTATGCATTACGTCTTTTTCAACAGGCTGACATACCACAGTAAATAACTGTCATATTAATTAATAAACAACACAAAAGCACTAGTTCAAATCAATCACTGTATCATCGCTCATTAAAAATCACATCGAAAGCAATTGAAAAAAATACCCTGTACCTGGTTGCTCATCGGATTTTTTAACCAAAATAATTTGGTCGAGCACACAGTTTTGAAATATTTCATAATATAAATGTATGTGAATATTTTTTATGTTTATATGTTAAGACTTTCGATCCAAATTTTATTTCTTAGTTATTAGATGAGACAGTAATGCTCAATTAACTATATTTTAATTTTCTCAGATTATTTCGGTCACACATATTTTTTTATACTTAGAATAAATAAAATGATTGTAAAAAAATCATTTTTAAGTGTTATACATTTGTTAAAAGAGTTAAACAAAAACTAAATTAGTCAGTCAAAAAGATCAAACATAAAATACTGCTGCTTTTTCCGAATGGTTATCAGCAAATGTCATGAAAGAGGTGTTACGCTTGTTCACAATTACACATATAGTTGTGTCCAACAAATAAAATGTGCTCATATGTATTGCATAGATTGTTGAAGGCTTTTGCGGTCTTATAAAAACAAGTTCCATGAAGTAAGCTTGGTATCTACTGACGTTTCGTCCAAACTAGGTCAACATCTTCAGGGGGACTAAAATATTTCACGACCATTGCCATCACAGTCATCCTGAAGAAATCACATCTAGTTAGCCCTTTCATTCCCGAAATAATTTTGTCTTAATTTGGTTGTTGTAATAATTCTGCAATTAAAATTACAATTTTGTTCTAAGATTTTTAGTATTTAAAAAAATTACTATAATTTTTGAGCATTTTTTTAATTGTTGGGAAATTTTGAATTTTGAATAAGATATTTATTTTTAATAAAAATAAAAATTCAAAGTACATTTCAAAAACGAGATTTTCTTCTGAATTTTTGGAATATTTTAGATTTTGTGTATCTCAAATAACACCAGTACTGGAGATTTATTATTTTTTCGGGACAAACCAAATTTTTTCTGTTTTTAGCCGTTTGAGCACCTATGTATTTTCAACCTTCTCTTAAAAAGACACTATTCGTCCCATTGAATTGGGGGGAAATGTATACATTTTTTATTTACCAAAAAAATAGGGGTTAAACTCAAAAACCCAAAATTTACCCACTAAATTTTTTAGAAGTTTCCGTTGCCATATGGCTACACTCGAACGAAAGGGTTAGTGACATGTATATCTAATCATAACGTCATTTTGACACGGTTTATCCTAAGTCCTAGTATTTTTTAGCTATCCCTGACAATGCAAACAATAAAAAATGGAAGTCTTAAGACTTTCGTGGTCAAATGTATTACAATTTTAATTCAACCACATTTCTATTTCAGCACATCGAGTCGACTTTTATTCATATTCGGCCCGAAAAATAACCCATTGTCAGTTTAATTAAAATTGTAACATGTAGTTTCAGCTACTTCCATATAAAATGAAATAATATTTGCTTGTTGTTGTATGGTGTGTTTAGTTGGAGGTTTTCAAAGAGTGTTGTCCTAAGTTCCCCACACTACTCGATGAGGCATCTTTCAGGAGCTGTACTCCTAAAGACAAAATGAAGAGGATAAGCGGAAGTGTAAGTCACACAAAGATTTTATCATACCAATTTACATCTTTTAACGTTTATTCTTTAATAAATAAATAATAATAAATAATTTTATTTAGAGTCTACCCACTCAGTTATAGAACTGATTTTCAGTGGGGGACTTTAAATCAAAGCGACCAAGCCAACCCTGCAGGCCCCGACGCAATCGACGAGTGAGCGATAACCAACCAAAGATCAATATTTTAAATAGGAAATATAGCAATCAGTGACATCCATTAATCTTTTGGTAATTGAAAAATGAAAATCTTGTTTTAAAAAAACACTTTTTTGGTAAAGTAATTTATAAGTAGAAACAGCGTTTTGGAACCGACTTAAAGTTGGTAAAAAATTAATAAGACTTCATAACAAGGATTAACATTATTATTTACTACAATTCAGAAATTAAAAAAGTCCGCGTCAACCGGGATTCGAGCTACGGGTCTCCCGCGTTCCACGTGAGCGTCTTAACCACTAGACCATCAGGAAAAGTACATTTTACTCTCTGAATTGTAGTTTTTTACAGATGGATGGATGGAATGGATGGAACAGTACTGCAACAAATATCTGTTGCCTTTGAACTGACCACCAAACATTAATTTATAATGTCATTATCTTTACGCAGGTATGAGCGAGGGTTTTATTTCTCGTTTTGGTTGGTCGCGAAACACTCCCATAGGTGTAATTGTTACCAGGAAAACGCTCAGTTGGACGCGTTGTTTGAGCGAGCACCGGTACGTGCAACATGACCTGAGTAAGACATTCCCATAAGGCCCACCACACAGTGTAGGCCTAACTGGATATTGACATTTTACACTGTATACTATTCCAACATCTTTGCATTGTACTAATTCACGTCATGCCTTCTAAAGTGTATCTTTGTATCTTCACTGCCTCCTTCATTTTTTAACATCATTTTTCGAATTATGACTATCAATAAGTCTTTAAGGTCTTGACCGATTTAGCTGAAAATTTGTAAAATAGGAGAGAATGTTGTACTTATTGACCCTGCAAAATTTCATAACGATCGGTACATTTTTTTTTCATTTTTTTTTTTTTTTTATAACCAACGATCGGATTTTGGGCAAAAACTATACAGCAACCGGACTAGGTGGTATGTACATGTGTGCAAAATTTCAGGTCGATCAGAGAAACGGTGCGACCTGTACCGAAGCAGTAGCAGAAAAAAAAAAAAAAACAAAAAAAACAGACATTCGAGCCAGAAGAGTCAAGTGGAGACGCTCGCTACGCTCGCTTAATTATTTACTACAATTCAGAAATAAAAAAAGTCCGCCTCAACCGGGATTCAAACCACGGTCTCCCGCATTCCAGGCGAGCGTCTTGCGGGAGACCCGTGGTTCGTATCCCGGTTGGGGCGGCCGTTTTTTAATTTCTGAATTGTAGTAAATAATAACAATTGCACCTCCGGGAGTGTTTCCCGACTAACCAAATCGAGAAAAAAAGGATTAACATGATACCTTACAAATTGTTACACTAAATCCTTATATGTGAAACAAAATTCGTTTTACTTAATATGTTCTTAAATATCCGCTTGGTTTTTACAGTGTGTAATGGGCACTCCATTACACACTGTAAAAACCAAGTTAAAAAAAAAAAAAAAAAAAAAGTTAAAAACCAAGCCTTTAAGACTGATGGACTGCTGACAATGAACGTAAGAAAACTGCTTGTTTTAACATTTTTCAAGTGATTCTAGAAGAATAAAGTTTAATGAAGTCTTTAATAGGAATCAAAGTGCCTCTATATGCATTACTTCTATGTCTCACCATTAAGAAATTACAAAGAAAGACGAGAGAAAGTATTTATTTATTTAAATTGTATATACCCATTTTCAGGCTACTACTGGATTAAATATGGTAAATTTAGCTGCTGTAAATTTACATCTTAGAAAGTTTGCAGTCTTGGAGTGGGAGCCAATAGTTACGGCGGCGCAGCATGCCTGCACCTCACAACCACGTAAGTGAAGAGCTAGTCTAATAATAGAACCCAGATCAATATGTCTTGCCACTTAAAATTACTGCTGAAGTAGTTTAGGTTATTTGGATTTAGGCCCCAGATTATCAATATCCAGTTAAAATTGATCTGCCTGTTGACTACCTAAACAAATAATAATAATCATCAAAACTCATTTCCAACAACGTCAGGTTGAGTGGCGTTCTTCACACCGATATTTAGGCACGAAACTATTTTTTGCCGATTGCCAGGCTCAGCGTTTCTTCATCATCATCTTCATCGTCATCTTCATCCTGCATCTGCTTCTCCACCAGTTTTCCCCACTCTCTCCCGTCCTCCCACAGCTTCCCTTCCGTCACCTGGTTCCATGATTCACCTCCCTCTTCAACATCTCCTTTGATTAATCTTTCCCATCTTTCTATCGGTCTTCCTATACTTTCTTTTACCTTCCTTCCCTACTTCAAAGTCTCGTCTTAAGATCCTATCCATTTTCATCCTCTTCAAATGAACAAACCATCTTTAACTTTATTTTCCCAATTTAAACCTCAATTTCTTCAGACCTTATTCCTTTCTTATAACAAATAACAGCAAATAATTACAAAGTTTCTGATTGATATATGCCATAATGATAACAACTTACCTGGCAGCTAGGTTTACTAGTCACTTTAACAGTACGGTGATGGACTTGATTCGAAAGGGTTTAAGGACGCGTCAACCGTAACGTCATTATTCGTCACTCTAGCCTATGGGATAGATGAGGGAGGAATGTCTCATTCTGGTCAGAACCAGCCACGGGTAGGGGGAGAGAGGTTTCTCACGTCGCGTTCGTCATCGTCTTTACCATCGTTCGTGTTGTCATTGTCGTCGTCGTCGGGGAAGTCATCAAGGGGAGGGGGAGGTGTATCAAACGACGATTGCCAGAGCTCGCCTCTAGATTTTGGAATTTATATTCTACTCTTCTTACTACCTGATGTTTAAGAGGTGGACTGTTTCTCTTGAATCTCCTTTAATAAATAACATATATAGAAATACTCTGTGCCACTTCTATCCTGGGTCCAGATTGGGGGTTGAAATAACTAATCTTAAGGGTACGTCAACCGGCACTAAAGCCTTAGAGATGCGGGGAGGCCAACCGTGCAGGACAAAACCAGTCACTGGCAAGTTGGGTGGGGGAGGGGGGGGGAGGATAGATAGAAGCTCCTCACGTAGGGGGGCTGTGCTCGCCTTTAATTTCGGGGAGTAATATGCTGTCCATATTAGCAGAGCCGTGTTCTAGACAAATGTTGCTCCGGGCCCTGACGGGATAGCAAAAAACTCTCACGAACGATTAAGACAGTGTTGTAAGAGAGTACGATTTAAGAACGATTAATACTTCTCTTTCCTTCAGGTTTAATTTTTGTGAATTGGGATTTTTTATAGTTATGTTATTTACTTTCAAAACTGGACGGAACTGGGCAAACTTGACTAATAATACTAATTATTATTCACTGTCAGTATGGTGGTTTAGTTCTTAGTTTAATTAGATTAAGGGCGCATCAACCGTTAGGTCATGATGCAAATATACTCTAGCCTAGGGGATGTGGGGAGGAAAATTCCCATGCTGGTCAAAACAGTTCACGGGAGGAAACGGTAACCAAATGGATTTGGAGAGGTCACAGACGACGACCGCCAGAGCTCGCCTCAGTTTCGGAGAGTTATACATCGTTACATACTAGCTGATTTTAGCGAGATGGGTTTTCTCTTTCCTCGCCTTTTCGTTTTGCTCATGACATGCCCCGGGGCTAAATTCTAACCCGAGCCCAGACATGGGTATCAGAATTGTAGACTATGATGAGCAAAGTATTTTGCATAATTCAAAGAAGAACCCAATTAGATGGGAAAAGAGTAAATGAAAGAGCGGTATGAGGCTGCCATTTCTTATTTATGCATAGCTACTTGAAGATAGAATAATTTGACGATTGACATACAATGAAAGTGATCTTTTTATTTTTCCTAACGTACAGTAACAATTAATTATAAATCATCTTCTTTTATCCTTAAAGAAGTGTAATATTATGTTATCATCTACATGAGACGACGTCAATTGAAATATGATTTCTTCTTCAGCTCTCCCAAGAATAAACGAGCCTTGTAAATCTGGTTCAAACCATCTTCTAAAGTGTGTGACATCCCATTTCCTGAATGTAAGTATGTTTCGAAGCTTAATACTTAAGTTACAATATGTTTGTTATAAATAAGTGGGAGGTGATTTCTTGTTTTAAATTAAAGACGTGAGGAAATAATGTGAATCACTCCAAGTTTGATCGCTTTAAAGATATATTTGTCTAATGATTGTTTTAAAAGAAGATTCTATTTTTATATATGGAAAATCTTCGACATTATATTACACCCTAAATCATTTATTGTCATGGTGATGTTTTAAAGAATATACTTTAAACAAAACCAATATTAGCCCTAGACCTAAATATGAGTTCTAAAGAATACAGTTAAACCGTCTGAAAAGTGAGTATAATGGAAGAGGAACATAATGAAAGAGCAGATTATTTTTTTGATTTGTTTTAAAGACAGCTTCAGAATCAACAATTATATTTAAATTGCCCAAATCAATCCAGGTAGTTCGAAATAAAATTTGGAGCCAAAGTTTTTTAAACATTGTCTCTACACTTCTTTATCTACAACCTCAATGAAAGTTTTAACGGTTTTAGATAGTTTCTTGCGTTGCACGACTTTTTTCGCACGCCGATACAATTTCAAATTTTGTACCGTTTGACGAAAAAATTGTAAAACGCCAGGAACTACAGACACATAGTTTTCCTTGTATTTAGGTTGTAGATAAAACAGTATACAAAAAGCCACTGGTCAAAATTAGATTTTTTCAACGTTCAACGTTTTCATTTTGAATTGTTTTTGTTACGTAGTTGATATTATCTTATTTTCCAGAAATAGCCCTGACCCTTT
Organism: Sweltsa coloradensis; assembly: GCA_024449915.1. Taxonomy (NCBI): domain Eukaryota; kingdom Metazoa; phylum Arthropoda; class Insecta; order Plecoptera; family Chloroperlidae; genus Sweltsa; species Sweltsa coloradensis. The sequence continues at coordinate 15,304 of JAMZAV010008053.1, read as the reverse complement.
GGTGACCGATAACTGCATGAGACGCATGAACCGCATGAGCCACATCATACGTCGCCACGGCCTGAACACGAGTCATTCGTCGAGTGTCCTGCTCCACAAGTCCCTGAGCAACAGCAGTCAGTCCACCACAACCGGGGGTCCGACAACTTTGGTCACTTTCGCACCAATCACTTCAACAATTTCGACAACAACCACACCAATCCCTACAATTCCAAATGTAACCATTTCAAATGTTACAATTACACATGAAACCGGTACAAACAAACAACAAACAGACTACAAACAAGAAACAGACAACAAAGAACGAAATACAGATTCATACAGAAAGAGTAAAACGGTTTCTTACACGAAGTATACAAAAAATGGTTCGACTGTTATACATTACTCGAATCCCAAGTAGAACAGCTGCGTCGGAACGACGTTGTATTTGTGGCGTGCAACGGCGGAAATTTTTGCTTCGATTTCCGACGCCAATCCAACGTTGGCCCAACGTTGTATTTAACGTGGGTTCCGCTGCTAGACTAGAGTAGGATTTGAGTCGTAAAACGGCGTCGGAACCACGCTGTATTTGGTCCGTATTCCGCTGCTAGACTAGAGAAGGATTTAAGTCGTAAAACGACGTCGGAACCACGCTGTATTTGATCCATATTCCGCTGCTAGACTTGAATAGGATTTAAGTCGTAAAACGCCGTCGGAACCACGCTGTATTTGATCCGTATTCCGCTGCTAGACTTGAGTAGTCTTTGAGTCGTAAAACGCGTCGGAACCACGCTGTATTTGATCCGTATTCCGCTGCTAGACTTGAGTAGTCTTTGAGTCGTAAAACGCCGTCGGTACCTCGCTGGATTTGGTCCAGATTCCTCTGCTAGACTAGAAAAGGATTTGAGTAGAAGAACAACGTCTTAGGTACCACGTAGGATTTGAGGTTTAGCCTTGTTTAGTAAAATTTAATTTGCAACAAAAGTATTGTTTAAGAATGACTTGTAATGTTATGTATAGGTAATGTTTATAGCAAATGTTGAAGGGTATACTACAGCCATTCTTTAACAAAGCAATGATGTAACTTCTCATTCGCGTATTACAAAGGTAGTTACACCTCGCAAAGCTATTTAAAAGATTATGGTAGTAAAAGCATCATAAGAGAGATCTGCCACTTTAAAATTGTTTTAAGAATTAATTTTAAATACAAGATAGGCTACAAGTTATAAGGTATGTTTGCTATTATTATGTAATTGGTATTATGTACTAATTTGATTAATATTATGTCTGGACTTATATTAATAATGATTATAGTTATTATTTGTTATATTACTTATATTAGGAATTAAGTATGCTTGACAGTGAATAATGATTTATTCCCACTGTAATATCGTTGAGTGAATTTGTACTTGTCACGTGTCAACGTGCATCTGACCGTGGATCCGACTGACAGTTTAATCACACTCTAAGCCGCCACGTCGTGAGTGCTCTGTTGGTGTGGTGGGTAACGCGCTTGACTACCCCGCAAGCGGTTTTTGGATGGAATGTCGGCCGTTTTTTTTTTTTTTTACATTATAGTATCTCAACATTATATTTATATTTTTTATTGATAACGACAACGATTTTTAACAATGTTTTTATGAAAGCTACTTTATTAGCATGGGCCTTCATCCCTCCGCATTTGATCGAACGTTTCTCCACAGAAACATGTTCCCCACCTGAGTTAGTCTCTTGCTCGGGAACTCTATTATTATTTTATATTTTAATTTTTACTGTTTGCACATTCGCAATATTTTTGTTTGATATAATTCGAAGAAATGCATGTACTAAACGACGAAAATATAAAAATGAAATCAATTCGAAGAGTATTCGTTTTGACTTCTTAGAAAAGTGACATTTATCGATTGTCGACAGAAATACGTGTACTGTTATTTGCTACAGTTAGCTTATTTGCTAAAATTCATTTTATTATTGTTGATACAACACAACAATAATACAACACAATACAACCACACAATACCACACCAATAAGGTTCATCCTTTATAATTGGGTTGGCTTCGTTAGCCTTTTTATTACGTATAGGAGTGGCGGATTCCGAAAAACAACTTCTTCTCTGTATATAAAATATATAAATAATAAATATAAACTCTTCAATATTTCACATTCTGAATGTAAAAAGTGAATCGAAAGATTTTTTCAAGGAGTTTTTTAATTATTTCTTACAGCTAGTTGGGCCCCAGACCGGCTTCCGGTTTAGAATTTCGTGCGATATTGCAAACGCTTTTTGCCATTTGTAATCAAATAATTATCAAGCAGTGTATGAAAAACATTTGCGTGGTTAAAATATGTTCACTTACACTAAAGAGATAAAAAGAAATACACTTGCACCGCTCTAAACTTGGCTGACGAAACTCGCCGCTGTACTCACATCTTCTGTTGGTGTATACGGTTTAATGACATGCTTTGTAATTCTTTCTCCAGGTGATTCCAGGTTCGAGCCTCGGTTGTCGCAGGTTTTTAGACACACGAAATTAATATGCAATGTAACACTTCCTCTGGGCTGTCTAATGGTGTATGTCATTCTTACAGGTTCACTCTGCATCACTATCAAATTGATGAAATCAAATTATAATGATAAGAACCATTGTCTTTTTGTCGCCGTCGTACCAACGCTGATTTACGCGGCGGATGAAACGCGGATTAGAGGAGTAGTAGAGGTGGGTTTGTAATTTGTATCGTATACGCGGCGCTTTCGCTGCTTATGCGAGGTGTAATACGCGGCTAATACGACGTTGATACGCCATCATTATCAACGTCGTACCAACGCTGGTACACCGCGTTAACCGGCGGCATTTCGATGTGGTTTATTCTGTAATAACTCTTGAAATCCGACGTTGGAGCATGACGTAAATCCAACGTAGATACGACTTAAGTTGGTACCGGCGGAACAACGTTTGGAACGACGTTCGTGTTTTACCTGGATCCGCTACTAATACGGCGTAAATACGCCACTAATTACCACCGGCGTACCAACGCGTATTCGCGGCGGATACGAGCCTGTATGGAGCGCGTAATCCGCCGGCGTTCCGATGCCGTTCATCCTGTCATAACTCCGTAAATCCGCGCGGAATCACGACTCAAATACGACGTTGTTCCGACGAAAACGGTACCGGCGGAACAACGTCGGAACGGCGTCCGAGTTCTACTTGGGATGGTACTTTCATAATCGATGGAGTTGATAATGCAACAATTACAACAACTCTATCCCCAGAGAATGCAACTACATTACCTACAACTGCTCTTGCAAATACGACTACCACGGCGAATGAGACGACCCTGGCCAATACGACGTCTCCGGCTAATTCCTCGGAAACAAATACAACGGCTACTGCGGCAACCGTGAATGTGACGACATCGGTTAATTCCTCAGAAACGACGAACACGACTGATGTGACGACCGTGGCTAATACGACTACCCCGGCTAATACGACGGCCACAACTTTGACGACCGTGGCTAATACGACGACTGTGGTTGTGACTACTTCGACCACTTCTTCAGATACTACCACCGCGACTACTTTGTCGACCACGGCCACTACCACTACCGCGGCTACTACCAGCGATGCAGTGACGACCGCGACTACTTCGGCAACTACAACAACAGTGGCGGGTCAGGGTGGTGGTGGTAGGTAGTGAAGCTGTAGTTTAAAACGGGGTTGGCGCGGCAGTATGGGGTATGGGGCAAAGCCGAAGGCGTTTTTAATGCCTTTGATAGGGGGCCTAAAATACGTTTTTAGACGAATTTCAATTACGAATAAGGGTTAAATAGTAAGCCAACATGGAAATAGATTTTACAACTCGTCAGAAGACTTTTGTAATTCACCAGTGACGAGCTGATGCGTGGACTTTTCGAGGGTTGGTAAACTATTTAAGTATGTCTAGAGACAGTGGGACTAATGAATTCCGTTGTAATCCCTTATTATATGATAAAGAAATAAAAATCAACATTAAGTAAATTTTCAAATTGTTTTACCTCACAGAAAGTTAAGATCACTTACAAACCAATACACACACACAATCACAATACAATCACTATTTTCATTGCTTGGTCCTAACACATAAAGCATACATATTGTACGTACATGACACATGAAACACGACACAGACAAACACTCACAAAGCGTTTGAATAAGAGTTGCTTCAACCCACGCCAACGCCACATTCAGCACATGAGAAATATGTTCACAACTTTACAATTAACTATCTAAAATAAATTAGTCAACCACAGATTATTTTATAGGCTCGTCGGCCGGGCACACTTGGCTGGGAGTGCCGCGTTGTGTGCTGTTTCTGTACAGCACAACCGAAACTACCGGTCTAACGTAACAGCCGGCCATATTCGCCGAGCATACACAAAATTGTAATATCCAATTGAGCTTATTAAAAAGTGAGATACCATCCTACTTGTAACCATTATTGTAAAAGTTAAACTTAAGACCAAAATTGAGAAAATACATAGGGTACATTATTTGCTCTAAACTCTGGGTGGTGCTGCAGCGCCACAGTGCCTAGGAAGACCGGCGCCACTGTACAACAGCTTAATTTTAAAGGCTATTTTGTCAAACAAATAGTTTATACAACAGTAATAGACTAACTACGGTGGGGCAGATACGCGACGAGATAGGCGAGGTGTGGCAATATGGCCGAATTAGTTCTGAAGTGTGAACCCACAAACACTAGGCTCGACTGGAGGAGGTTGAGAGCGAAGTGCCCCTACCTGGAGCTAACAATTAACAACCACAAGGACGAACCCTTTTCCGACTCGTCTGGCACGTTCGGTGGCTAACTCGATTCACGCGGGCTGTGTTGCAGAGCTTGTGCGACCTTCAATGACCGCCTCGGGGCTCGGGGCCCACCTTGCTTGCTTGGCAGAAGCACGCAGAAGGGATCAACACGAGACTGTAGCGACGATGTGTCTGTGTCTATTGTCTATCTGTCAGGCGACGGTCAATCAGCCTTTTCCCTCACAACCACAGATATGCGTACAGCACAATTTGATACGGAGCAATAAACCCTCCAACGTCCTGTGGCGCGATTGGCATTCTGTTGTTGTGAACTTGTGATTATGTTTATTATGCGTTCTTATTTATTATAATTATTTATTTTAATAAACACATAGTGCCATGGTGATGTGACGAGCCCTAAGAGGGGCAGGGGGCTATAAATATAATGACATCGTTGGCCCCAGGTCACTTTCTGATAATTTGTCTTAAACTCTAAACAATGTACGTTCACCCAACAACTTTTATCCCGTTTCAAATTTCAAATTTACTTTAATGTTTTTGGCAACCACAGATATTCTTTTTTTATGAATTAACTTCAAGTGGACAATAAAAATGGTAGATTGGTTTTGAATGAATCGCGATGTTTGACGTCACATTTCAATTTTCGGGGAGATTTCTGACACAAATAGATAACAGACACAAAGGCGTCATCGAGTCTACCACAGAAACAAAACACGCGGCCTCCACTAGTCCACTCCCCTCGACAGCGCCGGCACTTGCAAGAGGCTAAGTCAGGCCACACTAGGAAACAAACGCGATACGGTGGTGAGGGGGCAGGGGGGGAGAAATAGTCTGCATCAGTGGGTGGAAAAAGCAACATTCTCCGTATGTCATATGACCAAACAAGGCAATTCAGAGAAGTAATCAAAAAAGTAAAACTATTTATCCATTGATTGCTCAACATTTATTTTTAAATATAATGGTCTCTTTAAACAGCACAGTGTTCTGTTGAAGTGCAAAATCGTTTTGCCCACAGAGATAAGAGAGTACCCACGTTAGGTATCACTTAGCTGTGTTTTGCTTGTTTCCTAGTCGGTTCTTACTTTATTTTAGAACAGTGATAATACATAAATCGTATTATTTTCGAGTCGACTCACTCGAGTCAAACTCCACACAACTGATTTTTCAGTGGGGACAAGCGAGACAGTAAACATAGTGACAGCCAACCCTGCAGGCCCTGACGCAATCGACGAAAGTGAATGATAAAACTAACAAAAGATCAAAAATATCACTTTATGGACTTTATGAATTTTGTCCACGACATTAAGGTCGTTTCGTTGTTTACGTCGACTAATGTTGTATTATGATTTTTTAAAATACTGATAGAAAATCGTGAATTAGTTATATGGAAAACAATACAGAAATTACAAAATCCCATCTGGTGGGGTATTTTTATCGATAGCCACATTTTTACTTTGCTTGACCCGATGTCCAGAAAATAGGAAATCGTGTGTAGGGTAGGCTTATACAATTGTTTAAAATAGTAACGATTATCGATTTTATTATACGGGAAATACTTCTAGTTGGTGGACTAGGATCTATAAAAGGACGCGTTCCGATACCCACTATCCGATTCAAAATTCATTCGATCTCTTACAATAGCCTACACCAATTAGAAGTAATTCATGGCACACGTCCGCCCGTCAGCCGGTGATAGTTTCGTCGTGGTTTCATCCATCAAGTTGTAACAAAAAAAAATAGGGACCAATAAAAACGTCCGTTGCGTGCGCATTTGATTTGGGTAAGGAAAGTGTTAATTTAACAACCGGCAGTTGTCACCGACCCACGTGGAGGGGGGGAGACAGTGTTACTACAAATATTTTCGTATTTTATTCAGGGAAGGTTATTTTTGTTACTTATTACATATTTTACTGGAAAAAAAAAGTCTTTACTGAATAATTGAAACTAAAAAACCACCGTTTGTTGTTACGACTAACTCGGTGCCCCCCCCCCCCCCAACGCACACGAACACCCTCTTCTCCTCTCAAGGAGTAGGGACCATGAGCACGTCTGTGTTATACAAAGGGCAAACGCCCTTCTTTAGAGAAGGACCAACCCCAATGACCAAAACCAAGAAATAGAGTGAGTACATGTGCTTTGTACTCTGTTATATGCTGACCAAACGCTACCTGAAAAATAGGAGCAAACAAGGAAACTCAAGCATCCCAACCCTAACCTGACCACATTGAGTTCATGACGATGTTTTTACCACCATGCCGCATCGTTTTAATTTTTCTGGACTGCTGACTTGGCACTGTAAGTTGTTGCACGTGAACAAGCTACTTTTACTTAATATTAAAATATACAATGGCAATGGTGTTAATTCAAAGCTATTGTTAATAATTACGATCGTACCACAGTACTTGATTGTAGATTGTCAGACAACATATTCATATTCATTTTGTTAGATGTGTTTAGTGTATGGGTGTTAGACTTATGCGAGCCCCCCCCCCCACAACACCACCACAAATTTTAATTAAGTTATAAATAAATAAAGTTGGTGAATTCCATAAGCTATGCGTTACATGTAATGTCAACTTCGTAGTGTCGAATCGGCGTAGCGTATTTATCGTCATTCACACTATCCAAGGGCAAGGTCATAACTTTAGTTATCTGTGCTACGGCGACGATTTTTTCACTCTGACTCTTCTTATTGAATACGGTTATTGTAGTACTCATAAATAATTACACTTGCGTGGCGTGTTTATATACTATCCCATTTTGACCAAATGAATGACTTACAGAAACGACCGTAACTATATGGGAGTTGTGGCTAGTGCAAAGGGCATATCCAAGGGCTGTTTCAGAGTAGTTATTCCGAATAACTAAGTTACACTTACTCCCTTGCATTCACATTCCGAGTGAAGAGTAATCTTCGAAGAAACTTTCGTCAGGATTAGCCGGCGGCGGGGATCGTTCGATGACCCGAATCCAGAGTTACGCGCTTCGCATGAACTCATTGTAACAAATTATTTGTGACCCCTTGAAGATAGGGAATATGCATGGATATAGAAGTGGTGTTTGTTAGGATTGGTATAGGCCTGTGTGGGGCGTGTGTTGTAGGGATGCCTGAATTTGTAGTAAGAATCAGGTGATGGGTATGTATGTATTATTATGTGATTCCAGTAATAATTAGTATTTTATGTCCTGTATTTTGAAGTCTGCACCCAGGCAGGTATTACGTCCCCCCCCCCCCCCCCCACGTGCACACCGTCATCAAACCTCGGCCCGGCGGAGGAAGGGCGACAAGCAATCCGGTTGAATAGAAACTTGAGAGCACTGTCATTGTTTACTATCGCTTGGACTAAAACATAAATAGTAGCTAATTTTGCCTGAGCTGGTTGATTTCACGTCTCAACTGTAACAAAGTAATAACGCGTTCGTCGTTTTTTATTGGATAATAACTAGATATCGTACCTATTGATCGTGTGTATCTGTGTAGCGGTTGTATGATGCAACATTTCAATAACATTATAGCACAGGGGACAGAAGCATTATATTATGGTATCTGTGGAGCTACAGTAGTAGCTCGTGTCAGTAACTAATAATTAGTAATTCGTAATTTAGTTGGGACCGATGTCGTGGTTTTTAGCGCGCAGTTATGATTGGTTACGATTGGTAGTTCAAAAACACCGTCATATCAACATATATTATACATTATCATCTATGATATTGATATCAACGTTTACGTAAAGCTAACAAACAAAAAAATTACAAATGTTCGAAGGTGTAATCGTGAAAAGTAAATGTGAAAATGGTACGACACGGGAATACGCAGTGCGTATCCAGGAATTATTCATAAAGGGGGGGGGGGGTTCAATCAATTTTTTCATAGATGTTGCCAAAGGCTTTTTAATTATTATTATTTTCTTCTTCAAGGCATTTGGTGAAAAATCTGTGCGTGTTAAAGCATCACAATGACCAAACTTTGTATACCTAAAAATCCTCTTTTAGTCAGATGGTAATTTCCATTTGTAGTTATGTATTTTCTCCTTTACACTTTTTACGCCACTGCGAATAAGTAACTATACTATGCAGCTTTGCGGTTTGTCATTCCCCAGTCACTAATAGAGTAGTAACATTGAGTGGTAATAATGTATTTTAATTGTAATGTACTGTATTGCACGAATATGTGCGATAAAGGGAAACTCAGATAATAATTTCAGTTCAAGCAAAAGGTCGTTTAAAATTGTGATAAAATGGTGACAATTTAATTTGTTAAATAATAAACAATGATTTTATAAACTAAAATCCTACAATTTGTCAAATTAATAATGGACAGATCAAAACAATCTTTTGAGAAGCTTTAGAAGGGGGTTGCAATTAAACATTCTATTTTGTATGAAGTTTGATGAAGTCGATAGTATGAAAAATTTACTGAAGGTTTGTGGATTAGGGCTAAAGAGGGAAATTGAGCCCTACAACGGCCTCCTCGCCAGTGGCGAGAAAAATACATTTCAAATAAATAAATACAGTACCTGGAACCCGAAGCCACTTCCGCCAAAAATGGTAAACGGGAGTTCGGTTCTTGTGGCAAATAAACAATTGTAAGGTGGCAGGAAAACTCAGGTTGTAACCACAGATCAATAGAGGTACATGGGTGTAAATATTGAAAACTTATTAGGGCGACAAAAATGTTCTTAGTTACATGAATATGAATATAAGTAGTTTTAGAGGATTTAATCGCGCCTCCAAGATAAAACAATTTCTAAGTCGTGAGTTACCACATGTATACTTCTTCCAAAGGTAAAGAAATGCTCTGTGCAGAGCTAAATACCAGTTGTAGGTTTGTATTGACGAACGATATATGGCATCGGTATGGGATGGGTTTTGCCAGCAGCTTAGCTGGTCACAGTGCGGCATTTGAATTCCGACATCATGAAGTAAACAAATCTTACGCTGACGCATAATATGAACTACTTGTAATCTTAGTAATTTACTATTTGATATAAAAGAGTAAGTGAGAGGGGCGTATATTGCCTGAAATTGGATTGTGAACTTCCGACTTATCTATTTTATAAAGATAGGCGAATGGAATACAGAGATTAAACTAGATACAGATGAATGCATTCTCTGGAAACCAGTGCCCAGCACAGCTGAGCAGTCAAGGCCACACAGGCTTTATGCAAGTAGGTACTCTGTTATCTGTGCTTTATGAGTTTGTATGGCGCTGCTCGATGGTTTGCGGGGGGGGGGGGGGGGGGACCTCGTCGATAATAATATAATGCAGTTGTGTACATTATTTTGCGTCAGGCGTCTAGGTTAAATAGTGAAAAATCGGTTAGGGAACTTCTGAATAGAGATGATGTTATTGATGAATCCAATCCAAGATTATTTTGCATTGCGTCTCTATAAATGCTATGATAGATAATGGATTGATGTTAAATAAGGTTCACTGACAATTAAAACTCAGCTGCCTGCCGAACCGCGCACAATTCACAAACTGATGATAACCTCGCACGGCCGTGTCATTATCTTCAAACTGACAAGAAACATACACCTGACTTTGACTTCCTGTGCGCAAAGAGATTGATAGAAACTTGGTGATAAGAGACAGTGGTGGGTCTCAAACTGATCTTCAAATCATGATGATTATAATTATGATTGTTTTTATTAGTTTTAATCGTGTATTTGTCTTTGAAAAAATATATTAAATAACTGTTATTAGTGTGCAAAGATGCACCATCATGACTGATGAGTATTCTCATCGTTCACTCGATTCTGTGAGGGACTGTCAATGTGCAAGCACGTTTTACGACCCGGTATTTGGGGGTAGTGGTCTTTGTTCCATCGGATGCGGTTTGCGGCCTGGGACCTCCTCTCGACTTCGAGGAGAGAATGCATGCATGCAACACTGTAGGTCTGCGAAAACAGGTACCCTGCTACCCGACCCTTATCCACTGAACAAAAGATGGCTCGTAGCAGCAGTTTCAAACACAAACTATAGGGGTCAGTTAACTCGCACAGCGCGCTACACTAGCGCGGCAATGCGGTTGCTTGTTGCAAAAACAAGTACGAAAAAAACCCGCGAAGCACATCTTAACATGGAGGTTACGTATCTGCCCACGTAGTGTAGTCTAATTATCTGTGTGCCTATACTATGAACTTAAAGTATAATTTCAATAATAATCTGGTTGCTGCTTTTTTGATTTGTATTGAATTCATTATTTACTATTGTAACTTGACAAAGCTATTGCAAACATGATTGTTATCGTTTCCGCACCTTAAAAACAAGTATGTGTACTCGCAACTATTACTTAAACAATTTGGAAACCAATACGGTGCATCCATTCCTTTTCCATGTACATTTTAGTATTACAGTGGCATTAAAAATCAACTATATCTATTTGAAACTTTGTAGGGAGCTTTTTCTTCTTTTCAAGTTGCAATCCCATCATTGCAACTTTTCGGAATTGTCAAGCAAGGGATATGGTTACGTTTTTATAGTCAAGATACTGAAACATTATGGCATTAAGCACAAAAATAAAATTCCGAAATTTACCAATTTTAATAGTTTTACAAAAAATCCTAATAAGAATTTAATTTATTATATTTTTTGTGGATGATTTTTAATTAAAATGTGTCTCTAGTGAAGACTGTTAAGTAAAAAAATGATTAATCATAGACGACAACGACTGAATGCGAAAACTAGCGCTTTCAAACCGGTTGGTCATATGGCGCGCCTTTTTACGTACGAGTGAGATATGATGTGTTGACATAATACTGTTTTCAAGGTGCATTAAAGAAAAAGAAAAGGATAGAAATGAAGGAATAGCAAAAGGACAAACAATTTATTTGAATAAAAATGTAATGTGTTTGAGTGAATGAAATATTGATATGGTAATAGCATTATAAAAATGGTAATACTATGGTAATGTGTATAGTGAGCGTATGGTCTTCCCCTTCATCTTCTAATGGAATTCCCAATTCCACAATACTTTCTTCTTGAATCATAAACATAGAAAAGTAAATAAAAGTGCAAATACATATTTTTTACCGTCCCCTTTTCGGTACTAGAATTAAGCATCAGAAATAATATTTCTTCGTTTATAATAGCACCAGTATTAAAAAAACACTTGTACTATTTTCAAAATACCCATCCGTTATCTACAGAAATGAGGAACGTATTTAAAACGATAAAGTTCGGACCCGGCCCTCCCATCAAATACGGGAAATTTGTTTTTTCTGTGCAGCCTAGTTTTGATTACTGAGACATTTACCCTAGAAAGTTAAGATATAACAAAAAATAAATAAATCCGTATTTTAGAGGTCTTACCACTTAGTAACATAACTGACTTTCAGTGGGCGCGACCAGGTAAACCAAAAAAGCGGACCAAAGCCAAACTCTTTAGGCCCCGACGCAACGACGAGTGAATGCATAACCAACCAAAATATAGATATTTTTGGAAGATGAGCGCGGCGATAAGACTTCAAATTCACCTAAACCACCCCCCCCACCCCCACCCACCCACAAAAAAAAAATTAGCTCGTTTTGTTCGTTTGTTCGCTCTTTACCGGGCAAAACGGCATATGCGACTTGATGAAAATTAGAAAGTACCCTTGAAATCTCTAAACTTAGACTTGCCACTCTTTTGGATACCAATCCCCCGAAATGTAATATTTCTTATGAATATCGTATTTTACGATTGATTTTTTTTTTCGATTTTTAATGCGATCATTTTCCGTGTTATTTTGCTCTCGACCAGGCAAACGGCTACTCCGATCTTGATGAAACTTAATGGGACGTTTGAAAATCATTACATTAATATATGTTATGCTTTTAGGGATCTTTGAAAAAAATATTTCTCATAGAAATCGTACTTTTACGATTTTTTTTCGATTCTCCCCCCCCCCCCTACCACCCCCATATTTTCGTTGATGTTTGGGCCGATTTGACCAAAAACAAGTGGGGCCATCAAGCGTTCAATTTTACATGGACATTAGGGTAATGGTGATGTCAGACTTTCCCCAAGAAAAGTCGAAAAAGTGCTTAGCACAGAACTATAGAAATTAGGTTTCACATGACTTTAATTTTATGAATAAATATTCGTGTGTGAAATTTGAGCGTAATCAAAAATTGTTAACTGAAGTTTATTCAAGTTACGGTTCAATTATTATTACTAGAAAAACGCCCAAGTCGTTGTCTAGACGAATGGAGTCATGTGTGAGAATCCGGTAAAGGCAGCAAGGACGTCTTCTCCCTGTGCCTAGGCTAGAATGGCGCATTATGGCCTTGCATATGACGATCCCTTACAGCGAATAAACTCAAAACCCATTATTTATAAGTTATATAAATATAATATATACCAATCAATTAATGCAAATGTTCCCCGGATATCAACACATGACTCGTCATCGTCTTACAACGAACATGGCGTTCACCGGTCTAGTTGGGTAGGACGCCCTTATACCCGAAATGTGGAAGACCTATAGGTTTCACCACCGTCTGAAAAGATTTTTAATTGGAATGTTATTTTAGAAAATAAAAACATTTTTTTAAATGATGCAATAACTATTTTTTTTGAAAACATATGCTAGTACGAAATAAGAGTAAAGATTTCAAGGTTTTACTCAATCTCCCAGCGGAATTTAGGGGAAACTTGTCATGCAAGATTCGATACAACTTATTCACTGCATACATCACAGCCTGACAAACTGATTCGATAAAAAATGACATTTAAAAAACAAACCATTGTCGTTAAATAAAAAAAACCCTCCCCATCCTCCTTAACTACTCATTAGCTTTTTTAAATTTATTAATTTCTTGAGTTTTAAATCGCAACACGGATTTTGCCATTGTGTTAGCAATTCTCATTTACCTGGTCAGGATGTCTGTTAAAATTTTATTTCAATCTATTTTGGCCGTCGGCCGGTATGGCACCGGCAACAAAATACCAACAATTTTAACAGAACAAATAATCACGACGAAGGCCCATTTGACTTAGATTTAGACTAGTTCGCTCCGCTCTCTCGTTCTAACCTATGTTGTCATGATTGCATGAGTAAGAGAGTCGTTTTTTTAAATGGCTCGTCACGTAGCGTAAATAATGCCGCTACTCTTAGCCTCAGGGGATAAACGGAGGAGCGGTCCCATGATGGTCAGAACCAGTTATCGGTAGGGGAGGAAAGGGGTGTCCTCACGATGCGGTCATCATCGTCTTTGTCATCGTCGTTGTCTTATTGTCGTCACGTGTCGGGGAGGTCGTTCAGGGGAATGAAGCATTGTCCCCGACGACGGTTGCCAGAGCTCGCTCTAGTTTCGGGAGTACAAACACTCCATTACATACATATGATGTATCTAGCTAGACTTTCCTCTTCCTCGGTCTTATACGGATAGCGAGGGCCGAGCCATGCGCAGGGACAATTCTAATCTATCCCCAGACTTGGAGAGCTTTATAGTGGAAATACACCTTGAGTAACTTAAGTACATAGTTGTAGGTGTTTTTCATTCTCACGGCCTAACGACTACTTAGGCTTACACTACTACAAAAAGCAATGTGATACAACCGATGTATTTACATAATATTCAGTGATGCTCGAGGTTACGCTCGCGATTTGATCAGAGAGGTCCGATTCAAATCCCGTCTGAGACGGCAATCCTGACTGATATTTTTCCGCGGTTTTTCTCTCAAGTCGTTATAATGCGAATGAAGGGGATTGAGTACTCGTAAACAGCCCTCGGAAATCCAGTCACAAGTTGTAAAATTCCAATATGCTTAGGTCGACACTTGAAGAGAGGCATGCCATTGACCCACCCTGGACAGGCTTTCGACGAAAAAATAAAGTTTTTGTATTGTATTCCTGACAATAAGCTGTTTTAATCAGTCAGAAAAATTCACGGATATGGTCAATTTTGGACTTTTCAACAAAATCAAAAATCATGAAAACAAATTTATTTTTTACATTTTTTAAAATTTTATTTTAAAATAAAAATGTTCTACTGTAGAGGCCAAATTTCCACTTTCGAGACATATGTTCAAAATGTCAGCACTTGAAGGTGGATTCAGCGTGCGAGCAGCAATTTGCCTTCAACTTGTCTTTACTCCTCTAATAACCTCTCTGCTGCCCCATCAGGTTATATAAACCCGAAAAACCACCATGCAAAAACGCATCTAAATCGGAGGATAATTCTGTTTTGTGGTCGGTTTACACTAGGCCGCTTCGCGAACGATTTTTCCAGTCGCGTTGATGGATTGAGCTTATTTGAATTATTTCTGTCCAATTGATTACGTTTTTTTATGTGGAATTTCCTTACTTTTCTATAGTACCTGATATAAACTTGTTCATTAAACTCCTGTAAAAAGGCTTATATTAAAACCTTTATTTCTTTGAAGTTTGACCAAATTTTCAAACTTTTCTTTCAAAGAGGCACTACATCAACATAAACTTATGTCATTGTAAAATATGACACGTTGTATGCCCTACCGTGGTCAAAATCGGCCCAAAATATCACGAAAATATCGTATTAAAAACCGGAGGA